>CAUDMG010001044.1:0-67080 GCA_958450375.1 Homarus gammarus
TTTCACCTTCTCTGTTAATTTGTTCGTGTGTGGCCTGTGCGTCCGTCCACCTGCGCTTCTCGGCTTGCGCTGCCGCCGTGGCGGGGCGGTTCTTCCTCCGCTTTGATAACACTGCCTGGGCTAGACGACAACCATGAGCACCCGCGTTGGCCTTTTGCTTGCCCGGACCTGCTCCCGCCCTCCCTCTGCCTCGTCCTGATTGTGATTGTTGCACCCTCACGCAAGCGGTGTTTAGCCACTGCACCTGTTCTCTCCTTCTAAAATTCACTTCCATCCTCTCTTTACTCTTCCTCTGAACCTCCTTCCCCCCTGTCACTAGCATTTTTCTGTTCTGTTCTGGCTGTACGCTGATTGGCTGGTCGGCGTGAGGCCGGAGCTCAGTTGGAAGTTGTAGGGGAGAGGAGCCACTACAATACTCCCCCTCCCCTCCCGGCGCGGCGGGAGGCTGGATGTTGTCCGGGTTGTGTCCCACACATAACACATACCGGGCAGATGTATGTACTACTCGGCCGCTATGTGTAACAACTCCCTCCAGTGACACAAAACCTGTGGGAGAATTAGGAGGAGAAAGAGGGTTTGGGATTAGAGGAGGTTGTACAAGCAATGGTTGTTGTGCTCCTGCTGCTGCAGGGGCTGCGTCAGGAGGAGGGTCCATGGCAGGAGCAGGTTCTATGATAGGTGCAGGTTGTATGTCAGGAGGAGGGTCCATGATGTGCACAGATTCTATGATAGGTTCAGGTTCTATGTCAGGAGGAGGGTCCATGGCAGGAGCAGGTTCTATGACATGAGGGAGGTCTATTATAGGTTCAGGTTCTATGATAGGAAGAGGGTCTATGACAGGAGCAGGTTATACAGCAGGAACAGGGTGTACATGAGGGTGAAAAGAGGGTGCCCAGAAATGTCGTGGGCGTGGTGTTGCTGCCGGTGGTAACTGCGGGTAGACTGGTGCAGGCGTAGTTTGTTGATGGTGCTGCTGGGTTTGGGGCCCGACGGGTAAGGTGGCCGGTTTGACTCGGTCTATGCTGACGGTGTCATGTCTGCAATTCCGGATAACCGTCAGGAACTTTGCTGAACGGGTAACCACCGGGAAGGGTCCATCGTAGGGGCGTTGTAATGGGTTGCGATGAGCATCACGCCTGACGAAAACATACTCGGCTGTGAGTAGTGCAGGAGGGATGTGTTCAGGGCGCCGAGGAGGCTGGCGTGGAGCAGTAGCTCTGACTGCCGAAACTGCTTGTCGTAGCTTTTGGGGTAAGTCGTGACGAACGGCTGGAGTGGTTTGGTGAGGGTCAGGAGGGAGTGAGAAATCCCCGGGTAGCCGAAGGGGCTCGCCTAGTGTAAGATCTGCTGGGCTACAGTCCATATCCTCCTTGTGTGACGCACGGATGCCGAGGAGCACTAAGGGAAGCGCATCAGTCCAGCTGTAAAGGTCGTGCTGTGCCTTGAGTGCGTCCTTCAGCTGCCGGTGAAAACGCTCTACCATGCCGTTGGCTTGAGGGTGGTATGCTGTAGTGCGTTGTCTAGACGTGCCGAGGAACAGTAGGAGGTGCTGCCAGAGGTGTGACTCAAACTGGACTCCTCGGTCAGTGATTACGGTTGCGGGGGGCCAAAACGGACATGAAGGCGCGGACAGTAGTCTCTGCTGTAGCATTGGGCATGGGAATTGCTTCTGTCCACCTGGTGAAACGGTCGATGCAGGTGAAGATGTAGGTGCTACCGTAGGATGATGGAAGAGGTCCCACGATGTCGAGGTGTACTACTTGAAAACGTCCTTTGGGAATAGGGAAGGTTTGTAAGGGGGCCCGTATGTGACGATGTATTTTGGAGGACTGGCAGGCCAGGCACTGGGCAGCCCATTTCTTAGTATCAGACTTGATGCCGGGCCAGACGACACGTTGCGTGAGGAGGCGCTGGGAGGCCCGCACACCCGGGTGGCTGAGACCATGGATGCGGTCGAAAACAGCGCGGCGGTGGACGTGAGGCACGAACGGTCTAGGCTGGCCACAGGATACGTCGCACCACAATTTTATCTTTGTGCCAGGAACAGGGAGTTCTTGGAGTGTGAGGCTTGAGGGGGGATGTCTTGTATGCTTCCAGGTCTTCGTCCTTCTCTTGAGCCGCGGCTAGCTGCCCATAATCAATGGGTGGAGATGAGGGAAGAAAGTTGGATATACAACGAGAGAGGGCGTCGGCGATCTCGTTGTGGCTGCCTTTAATGTGTTGGACGTCGCTGGAGAACTCTGAGATGTAAGCCAAGTGGCGCAGGACACGAGGTGTATGTGACTGGGAAGCTGAAGCGAAGGCGTGGACGAGGGGCTTGTGATCAGTGAAGATGGTGAACTGACGGGCCTCGAGGAAGTGCTGGAAATGTTTGACAGCCAGGTATATGGCCAGGAGTTCTCGATCAAAGGCGCTGTACTTGAGGTGTGGTGGTTGAAGCCGTTGTGAGAAGAAAGCAACGGGCATGAGAATTCCGTTGATCTCCTGCTGTAAGACAGCGCCCACTGCAGTAGAAGAAGCGTCTGTTGTGAGAGTGGTCCGGGCGTTAGGTGCCGGGTGAGCCAGGAGGGTGAGGCATGTAATGTGCTGTTTGATAGTGGTGAATGCCGTGGCAGCCTCTTGAGTCCACACGAGAGACTTGTGAGACTTCTTTGGGCGTCCCTTGAGAGGGTCGTGTAGGGGGGCTAGGACGGTGGCAGCTTTGTCAATGAAGCGGTGGTAGTAGTTGACTAAACCCAGGAATTCTCGGAGTTTCTTCGCCGTTTCAGGTTTGGGGAACTCCTTAATCGCAGTTATCTTCTGTGGTAGGGGTTGTATGCCACTGGGCGAGACTCTGTGACCGAGGAAATCGATGGCCGAGGTTCCAAAGACGCACTTAGCAGGATGAACTTTCATGTTGCTGTTCTGCAGGCGTTGGAGAAGGAGTTGTAGGTGGTGGCGGTGCTCGGCAGGCGTTGAAGATGCGACGAGGATGTCGTCAATGTAGACGGTGACAAAGTCGAGGTCGCGAAGCATATGGTCCATGTACCTCTGGAAAGTCTGTGCTGCATTGCGTAAGCCAAAACTCATGAAAGTGTACTCGAAGAGTCCAAACGGAGTGGTGATGGCTGTCTTCTGGGTATCTGTAGGTGCTACTGGGATCTGGTGGAAGGCACGCTCCAAGTCGATCTTCGAGAAGATAGTCTTGCCATGAAGTTTGTGGTGAAAGTCCTGGACATGCGGAATAGGGTACCTGTCAGGTTTGGTGACGAGATTCAGGGCTCTGTAGTCGCCACACACCCTCCACTCGCCGGGTGTTTGCTTGGGAACCATGTGAAGAGGCGATGCCCAGGGACTCCTTGAAGGGCGAATGATGCCGTCTTGCAGTAGTTTGTTGAATTCTACTTTGGCTGTGTTCAGGAGCTCAGGGCGCAGGCGGCGAGGGCGTGAAAAGACTGGTGGTCCTTTGGTTTCGATGTGGTGGAAAATTCCCGATGTAGGTGGTGGGGGTAGGGAGACTCGGGGTGAGAAAAGCTCCTTGAATTCGTCGAGCAGGGGGGAAAACTCGTTGGAAGGCGCAAGACAGGTGATAGTGTCGGTGTGTCTGGCACGAGAACCCTGGATCTTGCGTGCTGTAGGCTCATGGATGAGGTATGGATGACTTGGTTTGACGCCGAGCTTGTGGAAGGTGAGGAAGTCGAAACCAAGGATGGGTTGAGACACGTCTGCTATCACGAATAACCAACGCAGAGTCTTGGGCAGACCGAGGTCTAAGGCGAGGGTGAGTACACCGTAGGAGGCGATGGGGGTACCGTTGGCAGCGAACAGGTCATAAGAGGGTTGCTTTGACTTGTCTTGTAGTGAGGGAGGGATGAGGCTGACCGATGAACCTGTGTCGATGAGGAACTTCTTGCCAGAGGTGCGGTCGGTGACGTGCAGTAATGAGACGCCTGAAGGGACAGAGGCTGGGGCGTCTACCAGCCTCCGGTGTTGCCGTTTCCCGAATAGGTGCAATAGGGCTCACAATTTCGAGCATTGCGGCCGAAAGTCTGGTGATACCAGCAGAGGGTATATTTGTTGTGCTGGGGGCTGGCTGCTGTGCGTCGGAACTTGTAGGGCGTGGTGCGTGAGTCAGGAACTGGCACAGCAGCGGGTAAGGAGGAGCAGAACTGCTCAATGGTGTCCATCCTGCGGTTCAAGGTTTGTAACAGGTCCTTGATATCTTGTGAAGTATTGCTCGGCTGAGGGGTGTTGACCTGGCTTACAAGTTCGGTGGTAGGTACTGGTGTGACCGTGGCAGCAAGGAGTGCAGCAGCGCATTCGTTGAAAATTCTGTCTGCTGCGGTTGCATACATTTCTGGTGTCGTAGAGTAATCTACTGCGGACAGGATGTTGCGTACTTCTATGGGTAGCTTTTGTGCGTGAAGCTGGCGCAGGATAGAGTCAGGAAGTCTGTCTGTGTACCGGGAGTTCACCCTGCACATCTCTTCCCAGAGAAATCCCGGAGTTGAGTTTCCAAAGGAGATGGAAAATAGGTTCTGCAGGAGATTGGAGCGAGTCCGTTGGTTATGCGTTTTTAAGGCATCCCGCAGAGTGGCGAATTTGTTGTTCTCTGGAGGGTTGGAGATGGTCTGTGAGACTTGTGTGGCGACTTCAGTGGGCAAGGAGCAGAGCAGGGCGCCGTACTTTTGCCCGTCTGTAGCTGTAGAGCCGATGAGAGCTGCTTCGACATGAACTAACCAGTCCTCTACGTTGTGGTTGAAGGTTGGTAGAGAGATCCGTCGGTCCATTCTTGCTGGAGTATATCGCACCTGTTAGGGAAGGATGAGGGATGGGTGCTTGTTCCGACCCCCTTCCGTGTTCACAATCTCCTGGGAGGGAGGTGAACACTTGCGGGGGGGGACTTCGGGACGAATACACTTTTTTAGGGAGCAGGTCCGTCGGCCAGAACTAAAAAAACAAAAGAAAAATAGGAGAATAGGCAAAAGAGCTCAATCCACGTTTGGAATATCGCACAATAGTTGCTCTCCAGCTGTGATGTGGGTCACTCACACCGCCAGTAGGGAGAACAGACTAATGCGTTATAAACCTTACGATCGTGAGATGGTGTCGTTGTGGAGTAGTGGGTGGTGCAGGGAGGCGGTTGGCCTAGGCTGGCAGCAGGCAGGACGATCTTCTCAGCTCTAGTAGTAAGGCAGCAGAAAGGAGTGTGGTATTCATGGCTCCAGGGGTCACCAATGTAGCGTACCGTATGTGGCCAGTTGTCTATTCTCTTTAGTTGTCTACAGTCTTAAAAACTCGAACTACACACAAGTATATACGGTAAATAAGGACATAGGGGGCCAGGGATTTTTTAGGGGGGGGGGGGCAGCAATAGTACACGGATTTTTAACATTCACGGGTATCTCTGTTACCTAACCCCCGCGAATATTAAGGGCCGACTGTACTGTATGAAGATTTGTATAGACAGACAGACAAGAGTATATGCCTCTTCCATAATGGTGGCGGGGCATAAAAGTACGTACGATGTGCTGTCTATCGTGGAGGATCTCTCTCAGACCACCACCACCACCAGGAGGTCCCGGCCACCACCTGGCCTCCACCTGGTTGTTGCCGCCTGAAGAGTGTTTGGACAAGAGATCTCCTGACGGCTGCCCGGGATTAAAGCCTCGAGTAAATTGGTGATGAGATTGACGCCACAAGACGTGTGTGATGAAGGCTTCCTATATGGTTACGTTAGGTTAGGTTACATGACGTTAGGTTAGGTTAGGTTTAAAGCTACTAGGCTGACTGAGACATGTACAGTATAATGATTGCTTCCTACATGGTTTATATCCTCCAGCCAGACGAAGACAGAAACAATATGAATCGTAAAGATAAATCAGAGAAATTGAAGAAGAATAAACATTGAAATAAAAAAATAAATACAATACAGTGACCCCTCCGTTAACGAACTCAATCCGTTCCAGAAGGTTGTTCGTTAACCGAAACCAATGTTTCAATGGGTTTTGGGGTAATTGGTTCCAGCTCACCGAAAATTTCCTAAATTCAACAAAAATGGTAGAAAAGTTCACTTACTTTGAGGTGTGTATGTAGAAGGCTCCTGGATGATGATGGGATTTAGAATGGGGGTGGAGGAGAAGGAAGAAGAGAAGGCATTGGGGTGGAAGAAGTCACCCCATGGCGCCATTTCACCCATAAAATTTTAACTCTCTTGGTGTAATTCAAGATTATTTTCTTTAAATCAACACTGCACTGCATTATATATTGTCAATATGTAAAATATATTTCAAAATGACCAATAATTTGCTTGGAAACACAGAAAAATAGCGTTTAGTTGAAGAGTGTCTCGAGCAAGATGTTACCTCCAGTGGAAACTGAGAGACTAACTCCTGTTTGCTGTGTTAAGAGGCTGGATGCCGTGCATTAAACTAGTCACTTTACCTTCAATTATGTTCAATAATTGTTAAAATGACTAAAAAATTGAATATTAAACTTTTATAATTATTGAATAGTATGAACTTCTTGATATTTACTAAAATAGTAAGGAATTTAAGCCCTCGAACCGATTAATGTATTGGCGGACTGATACTAAAGCTGGTTGCCCGGTCAGTGCAAGCGAAAACATGTTGAGGTCGGTTCGTAAGAACTTCGTTAACCGAATTTTTTTTTCTTTAACCGAATTGAAGATCCTTATGGAAGGCAGTTCGTTAATCGAAATTACGTTAACCGAGGTGTTCGTTAAACGAGGGGTCACTGTAGTAACGAATGACAAACCTCTCCTACACTACCTCCAACACACACACACACACACATTCTCTCCCTACCTGTCTATCTCCTTTTCCTACTTACTTGTCTCACTCTCTCTCCTCCTTTGTTCCTCTTCCATCTATTCCTGGTTAACTCTCTCTTTCTCTCTCTCACTCTCCCTTTAACTATCTTTTTCTGTATCTCTCCTCACACACTAAAAAATAACAATATGGCGTCAGAATCACGTTGAAACTGTACCTCTAATCACCTGCCTCCTGTAATCACCTGAGTAAGATAACAAGATATAGCACTAACGATCCCAACTACCTCGTTAAGGAAACAGCTAGCATTAACACAATAATACTAATAATCTGTGGTTATTTACAAATCAATTGGGGAGTTTGCCTGTCTGTCTGTCTGTCTGCTCCCATGACCCAGGAGACGGGGTGGCGGCCTTCGGGGGACCGCCAGGGGAACAAGAAACCCTCCGGCACCTCCGCCCCCCTCCCGCACCAGCGGCCTCCTGCCTAGTCCCGTCGTGTGTGGTGACGAGCCCAGCTTCGTCGTCCTCTTCCACAACAGCAACTCCAAGTGCCTTGCCGACGGCTACAACAACAACACCCTCAAGTATAACGGTATGGCCAGACAGCAGGAGAACGGCGGCGGTCGCCTGGGCCTGGTGAACGGCGAACGGTCGTCGGATTCCGAGGACTCTGGCGCCACTTCGGGTGCCACGAGCCGGAAGGAGGCAAGTCCCGGCTACGAGGAGAGTTCTGGGTCCGAGCAGAGCAGCAACCCGCCGCTGTCAGAGGATACCCGGGCTGATGATGACATAGACCCAGCTCCCGCCCCGAGAAGAATCAGGGCGTCTCTCCCCAGATCACAGACGACGCCCGTCTTGAACGGTGACCACACCCTGGATGACACCCTCAGGCCGCTGACCCACTATGGGCAAGATTAGTGAAAACACGAGGTTCAACAATGGCTTGAACCGCATCCGCGCGGCACACGAGATTAACGTTAGCAAACTGGCTTACCTGGAAGCTTTGTTTCAACGCGCCAAGCTGGAAGAAATACGACTAAAAAGTCTGACATCGGACAGTCGTACTAGTGAAAAACGGACACACAAGTCATTGAGCAAAAGCTTACAGAGCCCCGAGAGTGGCTACAAGTCGTTGCCGTCGTCAATATTGGACTACGGGCTTAGGAGCTACTCGTCCTCCAACATCTCTGCTAATGTCAGTAACAGCACTTGCGGATCAACATTACTGGATGGCCAGGCGCTACTAAGAACCATAGAGAACCGTCTCCAGCACGCTAGACCACAAGACAAGAACAGTGGACGGACGCTGTACCAGTGTGGGGGCAGCAGCAGTGTGGGCAGCCTCAGTCGCTTGACGGGACTCAGCCCTGCCACCAGCGGGACCTCCACACCTGCTAGGTTTGTGTCTCCCTCACGGAGTGACGGTCACGCTGTCTCGAGGGGGTCCTCTGCCACCACTCCCAACAGTACCCTTGCCACCACCCCCGGGGGTACGCCCAAACGCCCAGATGGTCTTGGGCGTCCCAGCGGCCACGTTAGCCAAAGGTCGCTGCCTCATAGCTACCGCAGCCGCTCGGCCTACAGCTCTCCTGCTGTAATTTATTAATTGTTAACAATATATTAATCCCACTTGAGCCAAAGCCATTCAGTGGTGTGTGGACAAGTTATCAAATGACCAAGATTGAAGAAGTAAATGGAATTAGCTATTGTAAATAAGTAGCGCAGCAATTTAACAGTAAAAAGATTTTCATAATAAAATTGTTTGAGATATAAGACATCAAGCTAAATTTATTGTTTTTCAGTTTTTTGTTAGGTGACACTGACACCATATGAGTGAGACATGAATGTGAACAAACCTGTTGCAGTGCTGCTCTAAAATATGGGCCTGGGCACTGTAATAACAAAGTTAATGATTCCCTCATTTCTGTAAAACAAATAAAAACAACTATTTAACTTCTTTTATATAAGATAGATACTAATGTTAGATTAGAACAAATGCCAGTAGATATGATGTTTTTATCAAAATGTTATACTGTTTGTAATTTAAATACAGTAATTAGCTAGATACATCAAACAAGCCATTATATTACCTTATGTTAGTCCAACCATCACATAGTATTGCCACACTAAAAGCTGCTGCCACTTGTTCTTTAGCTGTTGTAACAGTTTCCTCATATACTCTCTCAAGAAGAGAGTTTGACATCGTCACGGTTAGGAAGTTTAAAAGCTGGCTGCAATGTTTCAAAAAAATTTTTCCAGTGGGTGTTCAACCATTCTTAATGAACATCCTGTTCCATAAACAGCGCGAGCTACTTCAAGTTGAGACTGATCCTGTAACAGAAAATAAATATTAGAGGATAGTTTCAAGTTATTTAGATTTATACAAGTTGGATCAAATTCTAGACATTTAAAGCTGTGAAACTGTAACTCATTTTTTCAAAATCCATAAATTATACAAGAATGATATTAACGGCATTAGTTTATAATGCTCACGATCTGTTCTTTCGTCATCTGATCCTTGTATATGTAAGAACTAATTTTGTTCTTCTGGGGTGTCGCTGTAAACAGGGATTTTCTCTTTACTTGTGAGGAGGAACTTGGTCTTGAAGGAGGATCATCTGGTGTTGTTGGTCTACTTGAGGTGGGTGTTGTCGCTCTGTATGTAGATGTTGGTGTAGTTCGAAAATATGAACTAACAGGTGGATGGTCCTTCTCTGCACACTCCAAAACACTACTAGTTGGTTTAGGTGACTTAGCAGGTATTTTGACATCCATTGCTTTTGGGGAGTCAGGTGACTCACAAATAGTTTCCTCATCAGAATCCCCTTCCTCTGTCTTTTTTTCAGTATTTAAATACAGTCAACACTCACTTTACTCGGTTAATGTAACCCACAGGGTCCCACGGAAAGTGAGGAACGCGTAAAGTGAATAACATAACATATGGGATTAATTGAAATAGAGTCCGGGCCGACCCCTAAACTCCACTTTTTGACGACACACATCTTTGTTGTAGTAAAAATTTTATCTTTACTTTATGATGGTATGAAAAAACAAGTAATATAGAAGAGGTTAGGTTAGGAAAAATAAAGGTTAACATGGGAAAAATAAAGGTTAGGTTAGGAAAACTAAAAGTTATGTGGAACACTTACGTTAGTAGAAGAGATGGGTCGGCATACGGGGATGGAGGCTGGTTCCGAGGCAGAGGGCAGATTACTGGCCCTCAGGTGAATCACCATCACTGTCACTTACAGTTGTCAGGGCTTCCCTGACAAACCCCTCAAAGTCATCTTCACTGTCACTATCACTGGCTTGGGCTGGCTGTGGTGGGTTGCGGGCGAAGAAATCTGTTATGCTTTGCTGACGGCTGGTGTTGATGTTGTCGTGATACACCTTGATGTAGGGCTCCAAAGTCTGCAACAGCTGGGTAGTGAAGATTTCATACCTGTTTGCGTCAGGGTCGTCGGAAAGGAGGAGCTTGGCTTTCTCGATACACTCGATGGCATCCCTAACATTACTATGGGATAAGTGTTGTTCTTTTGGGATGACGCACCACCTGCCTCTTCACTGACGTCGTAATCATCATCATCTACCATCTCCTCGGTAGTCACATCAGGTTCCATTATCACCTCCAGGATGTCGTCGTTGGTGGTCTCGGAGAAGCCTGGAACTGTAACAGTCTGTGCAGCTTCTCTGGCAAGGTCCACTGCTACTGCAACAGTCTGAACCTCACCAGTCACAGATTGACTCCTCCTCTCACCTGGTATTCCATGCAACACATGTCTCCATGCGTGACGAATTGTAGCAATAGACAGCTGATCCCATGACTCCACCAAGAAGTCCACAGCTTTCTTGATGTTAAATACTCTCCAGAATTGTTTGAACAGTATTTTTTGCTGTGCCAACTGTTGATCCTCATCTTCTTCGCTCTTGCTATCGGTGGTGGTGTCACTCAGGTTGCGCAACTCTTCCCTGGTGTTGGTGTAGTCGTTCAGGAGTTTGAATTTTTTCGTAGAGAATGCAGCTTTTACATTACAGATTAACTCTTGGTCCATGGCCTGTAATATAGACGTAGTGTTGGGAGGAAGGAAGACCACTTTTACATTGGGGTGACGATCTAACAGTAGGGGCGAGTGTCCTGGTGCGTTGTCCAGCAGCAACAAAATCTTGAATGGCACATTCTGTTGCTCACAGAATTTCTTTACATCGGGAACAAAACAGTCATCAAACCAGGAGAGGGACAGTGTAGAGAACATCCACGCCTTACTTACGGTCAGACAGTGGACATTTAGCTTGGTCATGTCCATGGTTTTGTAGGCGTGCGGCTTGCGTGCTGTGTGGATCACCGATAACTTGAGCTTACTGGTACCGGAGGCATTGGTGGTAAATAGGACGGTGATGCGTTCCTTCTGTATCTTCCGGCCCCGAATCTTGCTGGCATTCTTTACAACGCAGGACTTGGAAGGTAGCTTTTTCCAGAAAAGACCAGATTCATCCATGTTAAACACCTGGTCGTCGGTGTACTGTCCTTCCTCCATATTCTCACGTAAAAACGGAGGAAATTCCCTAGCCGCAGCACGGTCAGCACTCGCTTCTTCACCACCAATGTTTATATTGGTGATCTTGTTCCGGATCTTAAACCTCTGTAACCACCCAGAGGAAGCATTAAAGGGTTTGGGCTCTGTAATTCCCATCTTTCGTGCCACTGCAATGTACAGTTCACGTGCGTAGTCCTTAACAGAGCGCGTGTCGACCGCCATGTTCCGTCGCGCCTGACGCACCAAGTACCTCACAAGTAATTTTTCTGTCTTGAGAAGCACCTGGTTGTGAAAATACTTGATCATAGAAGCACCTGTAGACTTTGTGATCTTCATGTGCTCCTTTATCTTGGCTGCATCCTTCTTTATTGTTCGAATCGTAGATTTATTCACACCATGCTGGCGCGCCAAATCAACCTGCCTTGTTCCTTTCTCCAACTCTTGGATGATGGTATACTTCACCTCGTAGCTTAAGGAATGTCGTGTCTTCTTTGGCTTAGTGCCGCTGGGTCCAGGTAAGGAAAGGTTTCTCTCTGGGGGTGGTGGCCCGGCGGAAGCCATTTTAGAGAACAATGGATGCACGCTTACACGGTCTGGCTTGGAGGGATGAAACTGGCGCAGCTAGGTCAAGGATCGTCTTTCCTCCCTCCCTCCCTCCCCCGGGTGGACACGTCATAATACTTTAAGCCAATTACAGCTAGCAGCAGAGGGGGATAGGGATGCATGGCCAATCACAGTCCGATACGTCATATGACGTCAGTGATAACGCAACAAAGACACACACTGCGCAACCTTACCTCGCGGCTTGCCCTAGCGGAGGGAGGAGGAATGAGAGGCGAGGAGCGCAGGCAGGCAGGCAGGCAGGCGGGTGGGGCGAATCTAAAAATATATATATATATATATATATATATTATATATATATATATATATATATATATATATATAATATTCAGAAATTTCAGAGTACTTTTAAATGCCCCGCCATTAGCGATACTGAGCGTTCAAGATCATCTGAGGGGAGAGAGCGCTTCCTGCTCACAGCGAGAGATGGTGGAACTAGGCCTATATGATATTAAATGTAATTCACCGAATTAATAATAATGCGATTCATGAAGTAAGGGACTATTATTGAATTTGAAATTATTATAGATCGTTTATCAGTCTGAATAATGTCACGGGTGTCCCAAGGAGTTATTAGTTAGGTGGAAAATATGTCACGTAGACCTAAGCTAACGCCTTGAGGAGAAGCGACGCTGGCTAGGCCCAGTCCCGGAGAGCATTCACACAGACAAGACGTTCCTGCGCGTCCGTCACAGAAATAGTCACGTGGCCTAGTCACCTGTGCTGCGTTATTGCAGTATAACAAGTAAGTCACATTCGATCTCAGACAGGGTTAGATAGGGCAGTGATAAAGTAAACTAGAGCTAACAGTGAGTTCATTTCAGGGTTTCCGTCAGAACCCACTTGACTGGAGTTGACCGGAGTTGACTGCGAGAGATTGACTGCCGTTTGAGACTGCCGTTGATGATTGAGGGTGGCGATGTCGCCATTGGACCGATCAGAGTAGGCCTGTCACTGTTTAGCGGGGTAGCAAAGGATCTCTTGAGTGAACGAGTGCTCCCGACAACTAAAACGACACGGGACCAGCATCAGCAGTGGGTGATCAGTTCTTTCCACTCCGGTGCACATCACCACATGTCCTGAGCAGCTAGTGAAACCCTCTTGCTAACGGGAAGCTAAAGTTTCTCTCAACTGTACAAGGTCTGATTGGCTCGCTCCCTTCCGCTTTATGGACGCACTGGGAGTACACTGAGGCTATCTGAGTAAACTAATGGTCACACACTGAGACCGTGAGTCTAGGTCTCTAGGAGATACCTAGAGGAACATTTTCCCTCCCTTATTACGGGTGTAGTTAACACCATTCCTCAGACTGATATTATCTTGACGTGTGTAGTTTAATAGTTTCTAAATAATTTTGATAATATTGTTTTGAATGTTTGTGCCATTAAGGGGAACCAGAGTGATACTGTGATTTGATTCTTTTAATGCCTCTAATTGTTCTTCATAATTCTGATCTCAGGTATAACCTTGTTCCCCAGAGTAGTGGTTAGGTTAGGTTAGGAAGTGTGCATCTGTTGGGGTGATATAATTTTGTTGAGTGCCCTTAAGGCCTATTCATTGTAGAGTATTTAATTTCTTATTTTTTATTAACATTTCCTCAGTGACTGATATTAGTTTGTTGGAAGCCCTTAAGGCCTATTCATTGTAGAGTAGGGTGTGTCAATTTAGGGGGTGAACTGGCTAAATTGAAAATCGAGTAATTTGGTAGCAATTTATTGTAGTCTTTAAGCATGCAAAACAATATTCTGGCATAAATTTTTTTTTATAATAAGTCCTACCTACATCAAATGGATTTTTAAATGTACGTATTTGTGAATTGATAACATAACCAGCGTTTGCACACATGTTGCTGTTTCAAGTTTCAAATTATTATATTTTATTATCCGTAGTCTATTTGAAAGTAACCAATGCCTTCATACTCTCTTTGCTTTGGTTTCTTGTCATCAGTTGTCTGCTTGCTATTTGTGCTTTGATGTAACCTTCTCGCCTCTCGTGGCTGTAAACATGGCCCGCTGCTTCTGTGACCATTTTCACACATCTCTCCACACTTTGAGTGTGGGAAGGCCACTTCGGCACCTGCATTGGAGTCTCTTTAAGGTTTCTCAATTCTTGGCTAGTTAGACTTGTTGTCAATGGTGGCTCTAAGACTTCCAAACTCAAGTCAACCAATTTTGACAATTTGGTGGCATTGACGTTTATTGGGGGAACTTTTCTTGAATGAAACGAACAGTCTCCCAACTGGTCGTCATCTATTAGCGTTCCTCTAATCTTTAGAATGACTTCTACAGCCTCGGTTCGGAGATTGGTACATTGACTGCAAAGCATTGCTTGCAAAACTGCTTCTGATCGAGCATACCAAGCGGACCTTCTTGCCACAGGTAACACGATGTCCCTCACTACCTTCCTCTGTGTTCTTACTAGCTGCAATTGAAACAAAAAGTGATTGGGCCCATCCACCCACATAGGATTAAGTTTCACACTAAACCACTGGGGAAGATAAACTCCAATAATAAATTCAACAATTAACCTCAAATTCTTCAGCACTTTGCCCTTCAATTCGTGTTTGGAAATCCAAATCCTGCAGAAACGAAGAGCTGTAGTTAACCAACGGCTGTGACTGACAGGTCCAATCTCCAAGAGAGCCAATGACTGAGGCACTTCTCCTGATCTTATTGCTTGGGTAATACGATAAGCATAGGATTGATCTGTGCTGAGATCTTTGATGACTCCTTCAGACAACGCCGGAAGGGGAGGGCCAACTTCAACCTTTGGAAAGGTTGTATTTATTTCTAGTTGTGTTGCTTCATCCAGCATGATGCCAAGGGGACCTGACCACTTGTTGTTGCTCTTTGTAGGACCATCAAGTTCCTGGATGAGATGACGAAGAGGTAGCTCGCCTGTATGTAAATCACATACAATCCAAACAAGTCTTCTTCCTAGTTTTTTCTCTAAATGCGTCATTACACCCCCCTGCCATCCGGTGTTCACTGCAGTTGAATCTCCACCAACAGCCTGCAGTGAACTGCCAAGTCCTCTCTCCTGAACCCAACATAAAATATGATCAGCAATGACCTCTGCATGTTTCTTCCCTTCTACTTCAGTTTCGGGAGCAAAGTGAAACAAAAACCGACCACCAGGCTCAGAACAGACAGAGTAGTGTTCTTCTTTGATGAGACCTGGAAACTTTCTGTTCACTCCCTCTACTTCTAGCAAAACTTTTGTGTCATCTATTCTTCCATCAAACAAAAGACAGGAGAGCCCTCCCTCGCTTAAATCTTTTTCATGCTGATCAGATATTTCCTTCATTATTTTTTCTTGTGCTCTTCTAATTTTATTATGATCTATCACCAAAGATACATCCTCTCGGCTGATGAGGCCTGCATCTATCCAAGCGGCAGTTGCAATTTCTGCAGCCTCACGAAGTCCAGCATGGTGGCGAATACTAGCTAAAGCAATGTTTGAAATATTTCTTGTGTTGTATTTCATTTTCTTTGGTAAAGGTTCAGATGGCTCTTTGGAACTATCATCTGATGTTGCTTCCTGTTCATCAGAAGAACTATCAAAGAAGTGATAAACATCTTGACACAGCTCTTCCTCTCTTTGGATGGCTTCTTCACTCTTCATTTTCTTCTTTTGTTCCCTCTCTCAGATTTGTTCTCTCTTCTTGGCATTAGCAATCTGCTTCTTTGTTTCTGAATAATCTATTGAACCCATTTGCATACTTCCTTGGCCTTCTGCCTTTGTCCTCTGTGCCTTTATAAATTCAAGCTCTAAAACAGGGATCTTCTTTTCACGAGGACAACCACAATCAATGTGGGAATTATTTTCTCTCTTACCTGAGTGAGAACAGTTGGATTCAGAACATAATTGTATGGAGCACTTGCAGGTCAAAATGTCAAACAGAGTATCAAGTGTGTGCAGAAATTCATTTTTCCTGGCCAAGTTTCCTTTACCAAGTGATGTTTCAACTGCTTTGTGCCATAATTTCGTTAGTTTTAGCTCAATAGTTCGACACTGATTAATCACAGGTGGTTTGAATAGTGCATTAGCTTTTGTCCATTGATGCAGAAGAGGGACTATCATGTCATTTATGAGTTCTTTATCTGTATAGTTCCTTCTGTCCTTTGCATTTTTTCTCGAAGGAGTAACCCTAATCTTAGCATGTCTCTCACTGTTGGAAGTTCTGATACAGGAAGCTCCTTCCCTTTACCAACTAGCAGGCTCAAGTGGGTTGACAACTGACTTCTTGTCTTCAATTTTGACATCTTCACACTATCTGACAAATAGAAAAATATTTCAATGTTTCATAATTCAATTGTTGTTTCAAAAAATATCAATTTGTTTATCAAAAATGCTGTAACAGAAATAACATAATAATTTCTTAGAACATAATGTTTTATACAATGATATAAGTAACTGCGACAATCAATAATTAAAATGTAGAATTCGTCTGGTAGAGTAGGTGCAAGTGCAATGAGAGCAAACCACCGTCTATGATATCTAGAAGGAGAGTGAGCCGGGCGCCTTATCCTCACTCTTGGTACAAGTCAAAACAAGAATTAAACTGTCCCACACGGAGAGCCTGTTCATGTTCATGTTCTGACATGCATATTGTACACAAGCTATAGAACCATAAAATACTCCATAATCCATATGCTTACATGAGATTAGTTAATATCAAGTGAATAATTCTAATCAAGTCTCATTAATTTGTTGAAATACTGATATTTGAAACTTTAAGGTATAATTGATGTAGGTGAGGGTTATTTCAATTCATTTTTGTTTGCTAATCTCAAGTTTAGACATAAAGAGGCACAATATTTTGACTACCAAATTTGATTTTTAACATGTTGACAAAATTGACACACCCTATTGTAGAATAGTTAATTTCTTATTTTTTAATACCATTTCCTAAGTGACTGATATTATTTTGTGAAAGCCCTTAAGGCCTGTTCATGTGTGCAAGCAACATTTCTTAATACTTCAAATTTATTGTTGCCTGAGTTTCTAATAATTTCTATATCATGTATAACTTTTATTCCCCAGAGTAGTGTTTTAAGTTCAAGTTAAGAGGTGCAGATATTGGTGTACCATTATTTGATTGTGTTTGTAGTGTTGGAGGGAATATTAGTGTCTAAATTTAACCGTGTGTCTCATTCATCCCAGTCACAGACGCTATCCTTCCACGGGTCACGGACAATTTATTTTGTTTAGTAGATTTAAGTGTTCTTGTGCTGGTTCGGGATTTTTATCAAAGGGGCGCTTCCACTGCCATTGCCATCAATTAATTTTAAATAAACCCCAAGTCAAGTGAGAAATTAAAGTCCAGTAAATTCCGACCGGTTACAAATGGTAGCAGAGCGTAGTTATTTTCATTTCGTGACTGATAGCTCTGTGGTTGGGATAGTGAGCGTAATCATGGAGTGGATGGAAACGGTAGAGAGTGTGACCCCAACTCTACTCATGCTCGCCGTGGGAATGGGTTTGTTGTGGTTGACGGTGCGGGGTTACTCTGAGGAAAGGAGAGACAGCCCGGGTTTGGTGCAGTTAAGAGAAGAGTTCGTGGAACGTGTGGGGAAGCTAGAGGGGAAAATTCGGGGGGAGTACCACACACAATTGCAACAGTCAGGGACGGAACACCAACAACACCTAGCTCTGTTGGGGAATGCACTAGATAGGGTAAAGACACAGTATAAAATACAGCACGATGAGACAATGTGGGAGATGAGGAGACACAATAGTAGAGAGGGAACTAGTCTCGGGGCTGGGTTGACCATGTCTGAGTTCGACGGTAGGCCAGGAATAGAGGTAGGAAAGTGGTTAAGAGAGGTTGACCGAACCCTCAAGCTGCTAGACGGAGACGAAGTCAGTCGAATCCAATTCATAATAAGGCATCTTGCGGGGCCTGCGGCAGATCGCGTATACAATGCACGTAGAGACTGGGAAACCGTAGATGAATTAACTTGTTATTTGAAGCAGCAATACGGCGGGCAGACGGCCACGTACGACGCCATTCAGAAGATGATGAAGCGGAAACAAGGGAGCAACGAAACGCTTCTTGAATATTAGGATGCTATGCTCGATTTAAACGATGAGTTGAACCACCATGATCATAAATATGGTAAGGCCCTGTTGGGAGATGCAATCACTCGGGGGCTCAAGGAGGAACAAAGCCGTATTTGGTTAGTGGATGAGATCAAGAAGTATCCTCACCATAGTCTAGACGAGTGGATCACGGGGCTGAGAGAGGCGGAACAAAAACGAGAGGCCTTGAGGGAGGTACCGCTGACTAAAGGAAGAGAGGACGAGCCGCAGACTGGAGGCTCGATTCTCCCGAGGTGCTATGCGTGTGGACAAGAGGGCCACTTCAGTTTCAATTGCACGAACAGGTCCGGACCAGGAGAGAGTGTCCCAAGGGGATACGTGGCCAATGGCCAGTATCGAATTGGAAATAACAATCGGAACTGGCGGTCGGGAAATGGTCAAGGCCAGGCAGTCCCCGCCAAGCGTTCCTGGCCTCACCAATAGATTCCACCGGCGATGTTATGAATCAAGAGAGAGCGGACCCATGGTCAAGCGTGGTTCGCATGACAAATTTAATCACAACAGAAGGTACCTTAAGGCTGAAAGCAGAGTGTCCTAAGGTCTCGGTGCTGGTAGCGGGTCGTGAAATGTGGGGTTTAGCAGATACTGGAGCAGAAGTGTCGCTAATTGATGAACTTTTCTACCGTCGGGAGCTGGAGCCTGCAGGCGTGGTGTTGCAGCCCACTCAAATAAGGGTAAAAGGGGCGTCAGGGTTTCCAGTGCCGTGTGTGGGGTGTATTCGGGTCACTATGGTCGTATGTGGGGTGGAAGTCACTGATGTGGGGATGTTGGTTTGTCCAGGGATTGAGACCCAGAGTAAGGGGCAATCTCATGTCGGGTTGTTGGGGGATGAATGTGCTGGGGGAGGTTGCGGAGATCTGGCCGCACATGTATCACTTGTGCAGGGAAGCCAGGAGCACCGCTCAGTGGGAAAATTGCTTGCATGAGGTTAGGCAGTTATGTGCAATAGAGGCCATCAGCCTGGGGTATTGTATGACAGAGAGGAAGAAAAGACCAACCATTCCTCCCCGGAGTACTCGGTTGCTGTCAGTATGTGTTCCCTCATTAAGCCAGGTAGCTAACAAAGAAGTAGTGATTGAACCTCTAACAATAGAGGATGAAGGTTGGATGCCTGAGGGTGTGATAGTGTTACCGACAGCTGTAAGAGTGGTGAGAGGCATGACCCAGGTGTTGGTGGCAAATCTGTCTGATAGTCGTACGAGCTTGAGGGGCAATTGGCGGATTGGGAAAGTGGCCTCGGGGACGGAAGTCGAGGAAGACATCAGTGAAGAGGTGTATGTGAGGACAGTGCAACCGGATGCCCGTACGGAGGTCAAAGTGCACATGGAGGAAATGAATGAGGAACAAGAGAGTGCAGTTAGGTGTTTAATCGAAGAGTTTAGTGATACTTTTGAAGGAGAGGGCCAGCCCATAGGAAAGGCTATTGGGGTTCAGCATGAGATCCCAGTGACCACAGACAGGCCAATTAGGGTGCCATATCGGAGGATCCCTCCAAACCAGGTACCAGAGGTGAAACAGCACATTAGCCAGCTGTTAGATCAGGGAGTAATTCAGCATAGTGAGAGTCCGTACTCGGCCGCCATTGTAGTAGTGAGGAAAAAGGACGGGACGCTGAGGTTGTGCATTGACTATCGTGACTTAAATAAGGTCACGGTACGCGATGCGTTTCGTCTGCCTAGGATAAATGAAACTCTAGAATCTCTGACGGGGGCCCAGTTTTTCTCAACGTTTGATCTGGCGGCGGGATATCACCAGATAGAAGTAAAACCTTCAGACCGTCCAAAGACTGCCTTCAGCACAAGCTTCGGACACTTTGAGTACAGGCGACTGCCTATGGGATTGTCAAATAGTCCGGGAACCTTTCAGAGATACATGGAGCGGATTTTAGGGGATAAGATTTTCTCCTCGTTGCTTGTATACCTTGATGATGTGATGGTGTTTTCAAGTACAATAGATCAGCATATAGTCAGATTGAGGGAATTATTTTGCAGGATGAGGGAGAACAACTTAAGATTTAAACCTAAAAAGTGTGAAATAATGGCTTCAAAAGTAAGTTATTTAGGATATCAGGTGTCAGCTAAAGGCATCACAGCTGATCCTGAGAAGATTAGGGTAATAAGAGATTGGCCAGTCCCTCAGACGGTGAAAGATGTGCGGTCTTTTGTAGGGTTCACATCATTTTATAGGAAATTTGTTAAAGGGTTTGCCCAAATAGCTGCTCCACTGCATGCGTTGATGCATGGGAAATCTAAGGATCGGGTAGATAGTGAATGGAGAGAGGAACAGCAACAGGCTTTTGAGAAACTGAAAGACAAGGTGATGCAGATACCAGTGTTGGCTTGCCCAGATTTCACTCAGGAGTTTATATTAGAAACAGATGCAAGTTTTCGTGGGCTAGGTGCGGTGCTGTCCCAGCGGAAGGATGGCAGGTTGCATCCGGTGTGCTATGCGAGTCGGGGCCTGAGGAAATCAGAACGTAACATGAACAACTATAGTTCTCGTAAGTTAGAGATATTAGCACTCAAATGGGCAGTTGTGGATAAATTCAGGGATTATTTGGCAGGGAAACATTTCACAGTCTATACAGATAACAACCCACTCAGTCACCGCGAGAAGGCTAAACTAGGTGCCGTGGAAAGTAGGTGGAATGCGGATCTCGAGCAGTTTAACTTTACTATAGAGTACAAGCCGGGGAAGAACAACATTGTGGCAGATACTCTATCTAGAATCCTGGCGGAACAGGAGGAAGATAGTGAAGAAGAGTATACAGCGATGCATGTACTAGAGGAGAATGGGGCAGGAAGGAAGGAACTGTGGACGATGGATGGGCTGCGTAAGGAGCAGGAAGGCATGGACTATATGACAAAACTGCGAAGATGGTTGGTGGGAGAGCTGCCGGAGGATGAGGTACAGGTAGAGCTCCAAAATGATGATTTCTGCAAGATGTACCGAGCTAGGAAATCCCTGATCGTAAGAGAAGATGTTGTCTGGCATAGAAGACCCGAAGGGAAGAATCTATGGAGGGAGGTGCCAGTGTTAACTCCAAACTTGCAGGAGGCTTTGACTAGAGCCTGCCACGACGAGTTTGGCCATCGGGCGAGATCGCACCCTGTCGCTGGTGCAGGAGCGAGGGTTCTGGTCAGGCATGGGAGAAACAGTGCGAGACTACATAGCCAGCTGCGAGAGGTGTGGAGTAGCAAAAGATGAAGTGCCGAAACCCCAACTGCATGTAGGGACGATTGAAGCTGCCAAACCATTAGAGACACTGGCCGCAGATTTCACCTTGCTGGACAAGCGGCAAGGATTGGAGAATGTCCTGATAATGGTTGACATATACAGTCGTTACACTTGGGCCTTTCCCACCAAAGACCAGAAAGCCTCGACGATTGCAAAGATCCTGGTGAATCGAATCTTCCTGGCAGTGGGTGCACCTGAGCGACTGATCAGGGAAGGAATTTTGGCAGTGCATTGGTCCGACAAACTTGTGCCACCTTTGGGGTGAAGAAAATAAGGACGTCAGCATATCACCCACAGGGAAATGGCATGGTGGAACGGTTCAATCGAACCCTGCACGGTCTGCTGGCCACCCTCGAGGCAGAGGAAAAGAATAGGTGGCCAGAGCATCTGCCGGCAGTGGTGTCACAATATAACGCGACTCCGCATGCCACGACAGGGTTTTCCCCATTCCTGTTGTTTTACGGGAGAGAACCAAACCTGCCGTTTGACCTTAGGCCGGAAGTAGACCCAGAGCCGGTAGATGAGTGGGTGATGGTGATTAGAGACCGGCAACGAAGATTGCAGGAAGCAGTGGAGATCAATGTTCGGAGACATAAGGAAATAAATAGAAGAAAAAGAGAAGAGAAAGCTCACGAGAGTAGCTGGGAAGTGGGTCAGGAGGTTTTGCTGAGGAACAATGTAAAAATAGGCCGGTGTAAGCTGCAAAACCATTGGTTTGATACGAGATAGCACATTGTTGAGGTCCTAAATCCAAGGCCTGGTTTATATCGCATTGAGCCCAGTGGGGAAGAAGACCTGGAAGCGAGAGTGGAAAACCGGAGCAACTTGAAGGCTGCTCCAACCCTAAGGCATCCGGGAGACCCAGCGATGGATGAATCTGAGGAGGAAGACGAGGAGCCCCCACTCCAGATGAGCAAGATGAAGAGAAGTAGTTCAGAGAGGTCGATCGAGCCTGCAACTGAAAGACGAAGCCGACAAATTACAGTTTAGGTTGCAGGGTAATGAGAAGGGGCAGGTTGTCGAGGGTGAGATGGAGGAGTTGTGAGTAGGGCAGGGGGGATTGGAGAGATGGTTAGGTCAGAGATGTGCGTTGAGTAGTGGTTGCTGTCATGAGCGGGATTGAGAGTACGGTTGTAATGTCCAGGGCCTCACTAATATGGACTGGTACATTGTCAGAGGGTTGGTCTGCCGGCATGAGGTTCGGAGACGTGGACTGAGTATTTTTTTGACACTGGTTCCTCTTAGTTCAAGGGCCAGGCAAAAGGAGAGCATGTTTGTTTTGGACTGAGTATTGTTTTGACACTGGTTCCTCTTAGCTCAAGGGCCAGGCAAAGGAGAGCATGTTTGTTTTGGACTGAGTATTGTTTTGACACTGGTTCCTCTTAGTTCAAGGGCCAGGCAAAAGGAGAGCATGTTTGTTTTGGACTGAGTATTGTTTTGACACTGGTTCCTCTTAGTTCAAGGGCCAGGCAAAAGGAGAGCATGTTTGTTTTGGACTGTGTATTGTTTTGACACTGGTTCCTCTTAGTTCAAGGGCCAGGCAAAAGGAGAGCATGTTTGTTTTGGACTGTGTATTGTTTTGACACTGGTTACTTTTAGTTCAAGGGCCAGGCAAAAGGAGAGCATGTTTGTTTGGGACTGAGTATTGTTTTGACACAGGTTCCTCTTAATTCAAGGGCCAGGCAAAAGGAGAGCATGTTTGTTTTGGGCTGGCATTAAGTTTGACACTGGTTCTCTAGTTAAGGGCCAGGCAAAAGGGGAGCGTGATGTTCTGTTTGGTTTTGAGTTGAAGAAATGGAGTTGCTGGCTGCGAGTGGAATAGTACAGAGTTGAAGGTGGGTTCTAAGTTGTTCTCTCAGCACATGAGGGCAGTGCTGTTTTTCTTTTAGGGGGGTCGAGTGTTAGCGGGAGAGAAAAGGAGAGAAGAGAAGACGGGAATGCTGCGTTTAGCAAAAGGGGTGAGATGCAGTTTCTTAGAACAAATTTTGAGGGGGGTCGTATGTATGTTTTTCTCAGCACATGAGGACAGTGCTGTCTTTTTTTAGGGGGGTCGATTGTAATATTCAGAAATTTCAGAGTAATTTTAAATGCCCCGCCATTAGCGATACTGAGCGTTCAAGGTCATCTGAGGGGAGAGAGCGCTTCCTGCTCACAGCGAGAGATGGTGGAACTAGGCCTATATGATATTAAATGTAATTCACCGAATTAATAATGATGCGATTCATGAAGTAAGGGACTATTATTGAATTTGAAATTATTATAGATCGTTTATCAGTCTGAATAATGTCACGGGTGTCCCAAGGAGTTATTAGTTAGGCGGAAAATATGTCACGTAGACCTAAGCTAACGCCTTGAGGAGAAGCGACGCTGGCTAGGCCCAGTCCCGGAGAGCATTCACACAGACAAGACGTTCCTGCGCGTCCGTCACAGAAATAGTCACGTGGCCTAGTCACCTGTGCTGCGTTATTGCAGTATAACAAGTAAGTCTCATTCGATCTCAGACAGGGTTAGATAGGGCAGTGATAAAGTAAACTAGAGCTAACAGTGAGTTCATTTCAGGGTTTCCGTCAGAACCCACTTGACTGGAGTTGACCGGAGTTGACTGCGAGAGATTGACTGCCGTTTGAGACTGCCGTTGATGATTGAGGGTGGCGATTGTCGCCATTGGACCGATCAGAGTAGGCCTGTCACTGTTTAGCGGGGTAGCAAAGGATCTCTTGAGTGAACGAGTGCTCCCGACAACTAAAACGACACGGGACCAGCATCAGCAGTGGGTGATCAGTTCTTACCACTCCGGTGCACATCACCACATGTCCCGAGCAGCTAGTGAAACCCTCTTGCTAACGGGAAGCTAAAGTTTCTCTCAACTGTACAAGGTCTGATTGGCTCGCTCCCTTCCGCTTTATGGACGCACTGGGAGTACACTGAGGCTATCTGAGTAAACTAATGGTCACACACTGAGACCGTGAGTCTAGGTCTCTAGGAGATACCTAGAGGAACATTTTCCCTCCCTTATTACGGGTGTAGTTAACACCATTCCTCAGACTGATATTATCTTGACGTGTGTAGTTTAATAGTTTCTAAATAATTTTGATAATATTGTTTTGAATGTTTGTGCCATTAAGGGGAACCAGAGTGATACTGTGATTTGATTCTTTTAATGCCTCTAATTGTTCTTCATAATTCTGATCTCAGGTATAACCTTGTTCCCCAGAGTAGTGGTTAGGTTAGGTTAGGAAGTGTGCATCTGTTGGGGTGATATAATTTTGTTGAGTGCCCTTAAGGCCTATTCATTGTAGAGTATTTAATTTCTTATTTTTTATTAACATTTCCTCAGTGACTGATATTATTTTGTTGGAAGCCCTTAAGGCCTATTCATTGTAGAGTAGTTAATTTCTTATTTTTTAATACCATTTCCTAAGTGACTGATATTATTTTGTGAAAGCCCTTAAGGCCTGTTCATGTGTGCAAGCAACATTTCTTAATACTTCAAATTTATTGTTGCCTGAGTTTCTAATAATTTCTATATCATGTATAACTTTTATTCCCCAGAGTAGTGTTTTAAGTTCAAGTTAAGAGGTGCACATATTGGTGTACCATTATTTGATTGTGTTTGTAGTGTTGGAGGGAATATAAGTGTCTAAATTTAACCGTGTGTCTCATTCATCCCAGTCACAGACGCTATCCTTCCACGGGTCACGGACAATTTATTTTGTTTAGTACATTTAAGTGTTCTTGTGCTGGTTCGGGATTTTTCTATATATATATATATATATATATATATATATATATATATATATATATATATATATATATATTAATTATGAAAATCCACAATGAAAACGTGGATAAGATATATCTTGATAAAATCACACGGGAAAATGGAAACAACGGAGTACCTTAGCTTTCGTCTTTATTCAAGACATCTTCAGAGGCAAATGGGAAGTTCTACAAGCAAATATTTGGTATGAGCATGGGTAATTGTCTTTCTGCTCCTCTAGCCTGTATTTATATGGAGTTTTTTGAGTCTAGATTACTACCCAATATAGTGGACTTTATTCCTCCATGGTATAGATATGTAGATGATGTTCTTTGTCTTTGGCCTAAAAACAGTGACCCATTTGAATTTTTAGACAAACTTAATAATATTGTCCCTAGTATCACGTTCAAAATTGAAAGAGAAATAAATGAATCCCTTCCATTTCTTGATATCCTTATCATGAGAAATGGCCAAAACTATAAATTCAAGGTATATAGAAAGCCCACACAGGTAGACAGTTTCATTCACTTTTTATCGAATCACCTTGAGTCTACCAAAATGTCAGTTTTTCTGTTATGTTCTTAAGATGTCTGCGTATTTGTGACTCTGAATTTATTGACGATGAATTGAAACACATTCGTTCTATTGCACATAAACTTGGGTACCCTTCTGTGTTTGTTGATCGTTGTTTTAATAGGGCTAAAAAATCCTTTCATTCCTCTCAAACCAGACAAGTTCCTACACTTAAGAATATTTTGACTCTGCCCTATCGTAATGAATTTGCCCCGTTAGTTCGGTCCCTCAAGCTTCTTAATATTAATGTTGTTTTCAAGTATGACTCAACCATTACTAATATGTTAATAAGGAATAGCCCAAGTTTGAATGTAAATGGTAGTGTTTATTGTATTCCATGTAGCAAATGTAATTGTAATTATATAGGTCAGACAGGAAAAACACTGCTGCTCAGAATCAAACTACATAAGTATAATATTAGAACTGCTTCTGAAAGCAGTGCCTTGTTCGTTCATGTTAGGAATAATAATCACCCCATTGCTTGGGAAAAAAGCTTAGAAGTTTTCAAATCATCTTGTGTCACAGAAAGACTTCTTGTTGAAGCTAGTTTGATTAAGGAATTAAAATCAATAAACCTTAGTGATGGTCAGTTCAAAACTGATAATATGTTACATAAATTTATTTGTCAGTGGCCCAAGGTTAAAAATGCTTTAAAAACCTTTGATCTAGATGTATGATAGTAAATTTGTGGGTCCCCTTTTTTCTGACCTGACTTGACTAGTCACGTCACCACCCTTCTCTTAAGCTCCTCTACGTGTGTGTTGGTGTGGGGATTAGTGGATGTCATCATTTTGACCTGACCTCATGTTTTTAGGTCACCCTGTATATTTAAGCCTCTCTCTGTCCATGTAATCCAGTTGCCTCTGAAGATGTCTTGAATAAAGACGAAAGCTAAGGTACTCCGTTGTTTCCATTTTCCCGTGTGATTTTATCAAGATTTATCTTATCCACGTTTTCATTGTGGATTTTCATAAAATATATATATATATATATATATATATATATATATATATATATATATATATATATATATATATATATTTATATATATATATATATATATATAGATAGATAGATAGATATGCTGTACCTGTATTGCCTTACTCTTTTATTCTGCGAAGGTTGGGGGATTGTTTCAGGAGGTACTGCTAATGCTCCCCAACTTCTCCATCAGTGGTGGAGAATCTTTGGAAGCTTTCTTTATATTTATTTTACTCCTTAAATGGTGCTAAATATATGTATCTAGTTAAGGTAGAATCATAGTGTAATTTGGATGATACTCTTTTTAATGTTGTTTTTGCAAATTAGCATGCAAACCTGGTGGAGACATTGTTCACTGCTGTCAGTAAATTAAACTTAGTAGAATATGAGGTGTGTTAATTTTTTATCTCATTATTCCATTAATTCTGTTTTGAGGATGTGTTATTATTATTTTTATTTTTTATTTTTATTTTTTATTTTTATTTTTATCTTTTATTAATATTAATATTATTATTACAGTATTTAGATCTTACTTCAATAATGGGAATATTTTTTCCCTAGATGTAATTTTACATTTTGAGTTGTCATACTTCCTTAATGCTATACTGTACAGTAGGGAGTGACAGTTTTGCAAAAGTTTTCAAAATGTAATTGCTTGGGTTGGATTATTTGTCTATCGGCCACGCTAATTCCGAATATGTTTGAGTTTTTTACTTCATTGCATTAGAAGGTTTGTGGATACTTTTGGGTTTGGCATGAAAAACGCGAAAAAACTGAAAATAATAAAGGGACTGGCAATGTGGCACAACCTGTTAAAATCAAGTTATTGAATTGGATTATTCGACTACTGTGTACACTGGTTCATAATATGCTATTGTTTTACAACTCAATGCGCTACAAATTATGCCGATATTTTTGCTGCAAGTCACCACATACGTATATTTCGAAAACCAGGGCCCAATATTACCAACGGCGTGGATAGATTCCGTGGAATGAATTCAGGACATTCCCGCTCATGGAACATTATCAAACTCCGTATATGTGCCAATGGCAGGCCAATGGCAATATTTACAGAGTTTGTTGAGGCTCTCTGGACGGGAATGCCCTGAATTTATTCCACGGAATCTTTTCACGCCGTTGGTAATATTCGTCCCAGGACTGATCAACGAATTCAGCCCAAGTAGCTTGACTTGGACAGTTAAGGACAAAATCTCAGTCCGTACTTTTGAATAAAATATTGTTCAATAGGTGGAGATATTGAAGTGCTGAAAGTTGTTTTTTCTGTGTTGTTTTGCAGTTAGTTCAAAGGGCCGCCACCAAGATGGGTCGTCCTAAGATTAGCCACACTCAGCTGCGCCAGGGTAACGATAAGGTGTTCGGGGTTCGGATGC
This sequence comes from Homarus gammarus, assembly GCA_958450375.1. Classification (NCBI taxonomy): domain Eukaryota; kingdom Metazoa; phylum Arthropoda; class Malacostraca; order Decapoda; family Nephropidae; genus Homarus; species Homarus gammarus. Next base: position 27,976 of record CAUDMG010001044.1, read on the forward strand.
CTCTGCCATCTAACAAGTTGCCTCTGAACAAGGAAGTTGGAAGTGCCCTGGCTTATGAAGCAGAAAAGGAGAGGTTAAGGAGAAGAACAAATGCTTTTGATTATATGGATGCCACCAACAAGGTGACTGAGAAGGTACTGGATGTGTATAGGAAGGCCACTGTCCCCACTATCTCTGAAATCAGGGTGAAAATGAGAGTCCACGACCTGTGGAGGATGCGGAGGGAGACGATGATGATGAAGGGAAATGGACAGAAACAGAAAAGGAAGAAAACGAAGAACGGGAAGCTGAAGATGAGCCTCGAACCTCATCTTCAGCTTCCCGTTCTTCGTTTTCTTCCCTACCCTACAACACCAGCAAGTGTCTATTGTTTAACTATTCATTGATAAACTATTATTATTGATGTGATTTTCGGTTATTTAACTTTTTATTTGTTTTGCTTCTTTGTTTGTCATCCTGCATGTCAATCTAATTTGGATTGCTATGGTGTTTTTTCTTCAACTTGCCTGACTGCTGTTGGTGGCACTGGTGATATTGCTGTTTTATGGCTGGGTCTTTGCTGTTGTGGTGGTTCTTCAGCTTACCTCCTGGCATGGTACTTCCCAGCAGCTCTCGGGCACCACCCAAGAGGATGCAGCCTCCCGCCATCCCCATCAGTCAGCCAATAAAGTCACCGAAGTTTGGTGTTGTACAGAGTCCCTCTACCTCACATGTACATGCTCGACATGATCTCCTTTTCTGGTTTGAAATCTGTGAACTAGGTAAGATTTACCTTTTTTTTCTTTTTCTTTTTTTTTGCATTTTGTCATTTCGTTACCCTTTCTTTGAATTGATTCTTTTCACACAACAACTGAAAAATCTTATTTTGGCTCAGAGAAAATAAAATACCTGTTGTGTAACTCTAGTATTATGTGATAGGAATTCCCTTCAGTGCCAGAGTGAAATATATAAGAAATCTCAGTCCAGGTGGGTAGCCCAATTAATCTTCTCCATGCATCCTTATGCTTGCACAGTTCCAAACAATTCTCTGTGCCAGCACATACAGGTACTGTAAGCTGCTGACTCTGATTTTCCACTTACTTTTTAATCCTTACATTGTATATCTTCTCTTGCTGATTTACACTTGCATTCATTCTTTCCTGATCTTTTGTTCTCATTTTGCCAAACCAACTCCATACTTCTTTTTTCTTTTCTTCAATCACTTATTTGTCTCATGCATAATTATTCTAATCTTAAATTCCTTCTCACTGTCCATTCTTCTTACTCCTTCTCTACAGCTTGCATTCAGTGATTCTGCTGTGATATGCTAATGTTTTAGTCAAACATTAAGATTGGTTAAATTATCACATCCAGGGAATACTGCCACATGTTTGAGCTTTTACCTTTATCTCTCATGACTTTCCTATGATTGCCAGTGACTAATAATACTTTTGATATTTGTACTCCTGCAGCCTCTCTGTTTAATCACTCACCTATTATATTGTTAATCCATATGCATTTTCTACATTTTTATACACTAATTTCAGCTACAGTACAGCTGATGTCATTACTGCTAACCATTTATGTAAAGTGTTGCTTACAGTATATACCTTACTATCCCAATGTCCTCCTTATTAAGTCACCTGAAAATGAGATGACACGATATTTTTCTGATTTTTTTATTATTATTGTTATCATTATTAATATTATTATCCTCAAAAGTTGTCCATAGCATATCTTTGAAACAACAAAAACAATCTAAGTAACAGGATGAAAAATGGTGAATACAATAAGATGACAGGCTGAACAACAAATTCAAGTGTTTATGATTCAAAGGTCAAGATATTTTTAAAAACATAACTTATGTATCAATAGAGTTCATGAAACCAAACTCCATGAGGATGTTTATTATCACTAGCCAGTGCTCACTACCAAATCAAGTCTCTATTAAAGTTTAGTGTACAGAAAGGTCAAAATCAAAACTTTGTCCAGAGTGTACATTTATCCTCGAGAGAAAAGAGATCTATTAGTACAGTCAGTTATGCTATAACGCGATAGTTGTGTTCTTGTAAAATATCGTGTTATAGAAAATCGCGTAATAGAAATAACAGGGCTTATGGAGAAAATAGGGTTAGGTGCAGATTACTACTCGAAAATGGAAAATATTAGTAGTTAGCCTAACACAAAGGATAGCACAGTCTAAATAAATGTTACATTCATATCTAATAATGAAATCATACAGTAAATGTAACACTTTGCCTTGAAAAAATATGAATATAACTTGATGGGGGAGAAGGGTGATTTTGAGGTTGATAACATTTAGCTTCTCTTCAAGTGTTATATCCTTTCTTTTGCGATCATCACCGGGAATTCGATCACCTGAACGCTTCTTGTAGATATTCTTCTTTACCATATTCACAGTTAATACCACAAAATTGGAGAAATAGTAAGCAAAAATCGCGTTACAGCAAACTAGCGTTCGCATTATACAAATATCGTTCCTCTATTCATAAATAGCGTTAGAGCAAATTCGCGTTATCAGAACACGCGTTATAGCAGAACTCACTGTAGCTGTGTTTGACCAAACAGCACAAACTGAACCACAAGCTATTACTCCACTAACTTCTTCAGGGCAAAACACCATCTCTGCTTCAGTTCCTAGCCAGGTATCCATTAAGAACAGATGTCTACAGACCAGTGTTCCACTTGGGTGCTTATTTATTACAAAAAATTGTGGTCCGTCCCCCCCCCCCTCCCCCCCCCCCCCCCCCCCACACACACACATCAAGAATTACTAAAATTTTTGGTGTTATCATTTCCATTGGATTATTATTGTTAAATCTACTTACAACTACTTATCCCTCAGAGTCTGGGGTACTTTCAAATTGTCTTATTGCCCCAATTTTTTTTATCTCTTTTTCTCTCTCTTGAGAGAGTAACCTCACCCCATTAATTAATTAATTAATTAATTATTGGCATGAACTGGCTAATGGTTTTAAGTTTGAGAGTCTTGTTGGACAACCAGGCTTGGTTGGAAGCTTATTTTCAAATTTCAACTCCTGTTCCTTGATGATGGGAGTTTTGGTATGTTTATGCAGTACAGTATATGATTTCAGTTTTAACCCCTAGGCCCCGGATGACGTTGCAGAACGTCCGCCTATTCCCACCACTTTTTTTTTTCTTTTTCTTGGTTTATCTCCACGGAGGAGGGGGGGGGGGGGTACTGCCAGCAGCACCCTAACCCAGGGCTTAAGGGTTAAGTCATATGTGAACTCTTAAGGAAGTCAATGGTTAACAAGGGATTAGAATTATACTGTTACTCTCGCTGCAAACCTAAAGAACTGCTCCATGAATTACGGTATATTTTTATCCTACAGAATTTTAATATGATTGATAGTTCCAGTCCTGTTAGCCCTTGGTGGACTTAGGCTTTGCCTACAATTTAGAAAAAGCATTCATTGGGTAAAATAAGTGGGTGACTTGTGACCATTAATTTTAATTTAATGTTTATATTATGCATATAGTATTGTTGAACTTATTATTGATATAATATATAATTAAATTTTGCAAATTTTTCTACTCAGAATACGATTAATTACCCTTGCAGATAATCCATGTAATACATAGTGAAAATTTGGCCTTTCATGTTTGTTATGCTGAAGCTTTAGATTCAATGATTTGAATAAGTATTCAGGTTGTCAAGCATCTGAGTAAAAATCTATTTAAGATTGATACTTTCTGGGACTGATAAACTCAAACTTTCTTATTGGTAGACTTAATGCTAGGCCAGATAAAATTATCTGTAGGACTAGATGTGGTCTGCAGACCAGATATTTCTTGCCTCTGGCTTAGTTTATAAGAATTAGTTCTAGAATTAAGGTAATTGAACATTTTATGAGATTCAGCATCTGAAGAAAAAAGTTCAGATTATACAACAGTGAAACATAATTTGTGTTTTTACCATAAGCCTTTTATGTCTCTGGGACATAGGGCTGTCATGCTCCAGATTGCAAAGGAGTCTACTCCAAATTAAAATTGGTGAATGACTTTGAGGTAACACATGAGTTCAGTGGGCTTGTGTTTGTTGATAAAAACTGTTTAAAATTTTTTACCCTTTACAGTAATTCCCAACCTTTTTTGGCTGCGACCCTAAATTTTCCAACAATACGGTGTCATGACCCTCAGGCATATAATATATTATATAGCTTGAATGAATTTGTTTGACTATGCTAAGTACTATATTTTTAAAATTGTCTGAAGGCCCCTTGCGACCTTACTGAGGATACACCTGAGGTTGGGAACCGCTGCTTTATTGGAACAGTAATAACATTTATTTTGCCCCTATGGCCCCTAAGCGTGCATTGAGTGATAGTGATAAAGGTGAGAAGAAAGTGAAGAGGGCAAGGAATGTAATGACTCTTAGAAAAGAAAGTTGAAGTGCCTGATAGACTGGTGCATGGCGAGGGTGTAGCATTAGTGGGACATGCCATGGGGGTAAATGAATCCTCAATTCATGCGATCAAGAAAAGTGAGACTATGATAAGGGCTAATGTTGCTGGTGATGCCCAGGAAAGTGCAGAAAAGAGGAAGTCTGTGTCCCCCTCTTCCTTATAACAACCACCTCCACATCATCCTCATCGTCATTCTCATCCACCATCCACCCATTATACTGTTAAATTTATATTGCTATATAATTTATATTGTGCCATTTTAAATGTATTTGACTCAAATTTAATAAAATGTACAATGTAGATATTACTTTGTGGAGGAACAGGCAACTTAGGCTTTAGCGAGTGATATTGGATGCCGTAGAACCCAACCTCCTATTTCCCATAAGCCTTTCGTCTTACCAAGCGCAGATTTACCAACTTTGGGGATTATCAGAAAACTAATCCCCATGGGTGGCGAGGGACTACTGTACTCAGGTTAGCACTACCCTTTTGAGTGCTGTTTCATTATGGCAATCTTGCTTGCATCTTGGAGCCCTAATTTTACTTAAAAAATAAATTAAGTAAATAAATCAAAATGAAAATCCATAAAAGAAGTAAGAAGTCACGAATTCCAAACTCGCAGCACGCCGAGAGCATCTCTCTTTGTTTATACAGTACTCACTCTAGTGAGTACCCATGACTAAAGTTGATTATTAAATGTGTTTTATAATTTGATAGTAAGTGTAGGTCTTATTGTATGACATAAAATTGTGTGCGGTTAACTGAAGCACAAATGTGTGGTGGCGGGTTGAACATCAGCTGTTGAATAGCACTTGTAAACACACCTGGTTTGTGTTACCACGCCAGAGATGACTGTCATAACGAGTTAGTGTGAATCTGGCTTAAGTGTGTGGTAAGAAGCAACAGGCTAAAAATAGCAGCTCAGCTAGAAACGCATGCGACACTACAAATGACAGTCACTGACTCACATCTCAAAGAGTACAGTCCATACTGGCCAAACTATTCTTATTCAACTACTGTACAGTATATCCGTTATAATATACTGTATGTACTGTATAATTATCTTTAGTAATCTTAAATTTTACCTTAATAAATTACAGTAAAGCTGGAATACCATACTGACAGTGTGTCAGGTACAGGTTGTACCTCTCTAGTCCGGCAACCTCGGGATCTGACCGGTGCCGGACCATGGAAATTCACCCTTTTCCTGGATAGATAGTGACTTTTGCTTATGCCTGGAAGCACTAGCACCACTTTCTCTACGTCATGGTCTCTTTGAAGACATATTGAAGGGTTAAATGTCGTATACAGTTGGTCCTCCTATTACGCGGTCCCACAATCCGCGTTTCACCGTTAACGCGGTGCCTTGCCAGAACCTAACATTTTCACATTCCGCGGTTGTGAACCCCATTACGCGGAGACCGGCTGGCAAGCCGCGCCATTTTTGGATCCAAACCTCCCGCCGTGTTGTGTAAGAGGCGCGAAAATGGTGCGCACAAGGTCGCCCAGTCATCAAAACATGACCAGTTCTTCACCCGCCACCCACTACAGCCGGCCCAAGTCAGTGATAGTGATAATTATAGTGAGGATATGGACTTTTATGAACTTTGGGGGTTTGACAAAGAGGCCCTGCAAGCCTCTGTGGTGGATAGTGATACAATTGATACAAGTGATACAGGTGAGGGCCAATAATCTGCCCTCTGCCTCGGAACCAACCGCCCATCCCCGTGTGCCCAGCCATCTTTTCTACTAATGTAAGTGTTAAAAAACCTAATATTATTGATATTTCTCTTAATTATTAATTGTGTGTGCATGCCATCATAAAGTTAAGATAATATTTTTGCTACAACATAGTTGTGTGTCATCAAAAAGTGGAGTTTGGGGATCGGCCCGGACTCCATTTCAATTGATCCCATATGTTATGTTATTCACTTTACGCGTTTCTCACTTTCTGCGGTACCCTCCGGGTTACATTAACTGCGTAATATGAGGACCAACTGTAGTAGCTTCTCAAATTTCGCGAGTTTTTAATTCTTAACGTATTTTATTGGAACACAAAAAATAAATAAATAAAAATTTTGACGGCGGAAACTTGAATTTCGACGGGTTTGAACGGCCCGCCAACGTGCAGACGACGTGCATAATCGTGTGAACAGCGTCATTTCTCTTATGTACAAAAGATTCATTATTGTTTATTACTGAATGTCTTTTTTATTGAATTAATGTTTATGTGTGCAAAATGAGCAATACAATTCATTAATAATGCGTAGAATATTAAAACACACGAGGAAATGACACAGCATTGTTTTCGTTGATTACAAAACCAGTGACTGACTGGTTCTGCATATAAAACTGAAGAAAATAAGACCTTGGTTGTAGCTGTAGTAAAATTATTATGGTTGTTTTAAGTAATGTTATTTAATGTTAATAAATGGAACAATAGAAGTAGCTAACCATTAATGGTAAAAAAAAAGAGAGATCGCGTATGTAAGGGCGCATGCGCACACGTGAAAACATATAGTCATTACTTTACATAAGAATATGAAAGCAACACTTATTTACTGTTCATATATATTTTAATTAATGTTTTTGAATTTGTTTTTATTGAATTAATGTATGTGTGTGCAAAATTAACAATACAATTTATTAATAATACAGTTGGTCCTCCTATTACGCGGTCCCACAATCCGCGTTTCACCGTTAACGCGGTGCCTTGCCAGAACCTAACATTTTCACATTCCGCGGTCGTGAACCCCATTACGCGGAGAGCGGCTGGCAAGCCGCGCCATTTTTGGATCCAAACCTCCCGCCATCCGCCATGTTGTGTAAGAGGTGCGAAAATGGTGCGCACAAGGTCGCCCAGTCATCAAAACATTACCGAGTTCTTCACCCGCCACCCACTACAGACGGCCCAAGTCAGTGATGGTGATAATTATAGTGAGGATATGGACTTATATGAACTTTGGGGGGTTTGACAAAGAGGCCCTGCAAGCCTCTGTGGTGAATAGTGATACAATTGATACAAGTGATACAGGTGAGGGCCAATAATCTGCCCTCTGCCTCGGAACCAACCGCCCATCCCCGTGTGCCCAGCCATCTTTTCTACTAATGTAAGTGTTAAAAAACCTAATATTATTGATATTTCTCTTAATTATTAATTGTGTGTGCATGCCATCATAAAGTTAAGATAATATTTTTACTACAACATAGTTGTGTGTCGTCAAAAAGTGGAGTTTGGGGATCGGCCCGGACTCCATTTCAATTAATCCCATATGTTATGTTATTCACTTTACGCGTTTCTCACTTTCCGCGGTACCCTCCGGGTTACATTAACCGCGTAATACGAGGACCAACTGTACGTGGAATATTAGAGGAGACGAGACCGCTGCCGGCATTGTTTATGTTAAAGCATACGAAACCAGTGACTGATTGGTTCTACATATAAAACTGAAGAAAATAAGACCCTGAGTTTAGCTGCAGTAAAATTAATGTAAAAAATGAATGTGGTTGCTTGAAGTACCTGTAATGTTATTTCATGTTAATAAATGGAACAATATAAGTAGCTAACCATTAATGGTAAAAAAAAAAGTGAGACTGCTCGTATGTAAGTGTGCACATGTGAAAATATGTCGTCATTACTCTACATAAGAATATGAAAGCAACACTTATTTACTGCTCATATATATTGAAGGGTTAAATTTTGTACTCTGTATAGACAAGCAGAGAGAGAGAGAGAGAGCAGCCGAACTGCCGGATGTAAACAAACCTTAAATTTCCGCGTTTCTTTTTTTTTTTTTTTTTAAGGGGATTAGCCCACCCGGGCATAGGTCACTGACCCACATTGGGGCCTGAGGGGCACAAATTTAATACTCCTGTGATAATAATAATAATTCAGATAAGTAAAAAAAAAAAAAAAAAAAAAAAAATGCCTATCTACCTATTGGACAAACTAAAATCGTTCCGGACCACAGAATGCTGGACTAGAGAGGTACAACCTGTAGTGTCATAGTGTACTATAATGCATTATAAAGTATCATAAGGTTTCATAATGATATCGATTTCATAAAATGTCAAAATATACTACAGTACAAGGTGTTTCAAGTGTCAAAAGGTGTCAGTATTTGTGACTGTGTCAAAATGTATCAAGGCATGATTATATCATAAGATGTGAGTGTATCATAAGGTGTTATCTTCTGACACATTTTGACACCTTTTGACACATTGACATCTTGTGACACCTTGTGATACATTATAATAACTTTAAACCTTTTGATATATTGTTACACCATATGACACATTGTGACACTACCCAACCAAATTACAACACCTGAAGCAGACCAACATCAGTCAATGGTATGGTAAGCTTAAAGAACTCTGTGGACTAAACAATAAGACACACCCCCTCCCCTTCCTTAGCCATCTCACTAATGTTGACGCAGCTGAGCAAACAAATAACCATTTCGCTACTATATGCCAGACGCTCCCCCGGCTTGACACAACCACTCTCCCTGCTTACCTACCAGCCCCCCTTCCCACTGACTTAGTAGAAGAATTTGAAGTAGCAAAACGCCTGGACAAACTAAAATTAAAACGCTCTACCACCCCCATTGACTTACCAATGAAACTCTTCAAGGAGTTCTCCCCGGAGCTTGCTAAACCCCTATGCTCCATCATCAATGCTTCTCTCAGTCAAGCCAGATGCCCAGCTGACTGGAAGACCTCTTATGTATCACCAGTGCCCAAGTCAACCAGCCCACAATCCTTAAATCAGCTACGACCTATTGCAATCACCCCAATACCCAGCCTAATCTGTGAAAGTTTTGTGTTCGACTGGGCTTATGCTGATATTGCAGGAGTCGTAGACCCTCAGCAATTTGGCAACATGAAAACTTCCTCCACCACTCACTGTCTTGTCAGCTCTTGATTACATATACCACCATCTCGAGAAACGAAAAACGTCTGTAGCTGTCGCCTTCATTGATTTCACTAAAGCATTCGACCTAGTCGACCACAATATAATCATCAACAAAGCTATTGACCTCGGGCTTCGAAGTCTTATACCATGGCTTACAGACTTCCTCAGTGACCAACGCCAAGCTGTACGCTTCCGAGGGGCTGTCTCCACCTTTCAGTCACTCACCTGTGGCGTACCCCAAGGCACCAAGATGGGACCACTCTGCTTCCTTATGCTCATCAATGATGCCCTAAGAGAAACCCCTGCTCGCTGGAAATATGTCGACGACTCCACCATTGGGATCAGCGTCAACAATTCTGCTCCCAACTATACCGCCCTTCAGGATTTATTGAACAGTCTCCAAAACTGGGCCACCAACAACCATGTCACCATCAACCATACCAAGACCATGGTTATGCACATCAACCTCTCCTCCGACATTGTCCCACCTCCTTCCATTACTTTAGGTTCGAACACACTCCAGGTTGTAGATTCCACGAAGCTCCTCGGCGTCACCATAGACAACAAACTAAATTGGAAACCACACGCCAGTGAAGTTGTCAAATCCTCCAGTTTCCGTCTCCACCTCCTCCGCTGACTCAAGTCCCTCGGAGTTCCTGCACCCGAGCTCTTCAGTGTTTACACAACATTCATACTTCCCAAGCTCACCTATGCCTCCCCCACCTGGTCTTCCTCCCTAAATGCCACACAACGTAAACACCTAGAAAAAGTGCAAAAGAGTGCATGCAAGATTATTCTCTCCCCTTCCTACCCCACTTATCAAGAAGCTCTCAACACACTGACCCTTTCGACTCTCACTGACCATCACCACGACCTCATCTGCAAATTTGGAAAGAAGCTTCTACATCATCCTCGACACCGGCTCCTACTACCACCTGAGATCCCCAGCCCGAGAATTGCTGTTCGACACCACAACCGCATCCAACCCATACGTGCACGAACTGACCGCTATAAGAACAGCCCAGTCCCAACCATTGTAAAAATTATCAATAACTTGTAATAAACCAGTGTATTCACTCCCAGTAAATACTACTTCTTGCACTGTCACTATGTTGAAATGCACTGTAGTTTAAGCTTTTCCCCATCTAGTTATTATATATCTTATTTGTATCACTTATGTTACTTGTATATTATTTGTAATTCGAAACCCATTCCCCAAATATGTAACTGTATATTTTCAGCCTTCTGGCTGCCAAGCTCTTTCAATAAACCGTTAATTATTATTATTATTATTATTATTATTATTATTATTATTATTATTATTATTTTTATTATTATTATTGTTAGGTTCTGAATAATAAGTTCTATATACAGGAGAGAACACAAACACCTGTATAGTTTTGTAGGTTCGGTTTACTGGATAAGAGTATGTACACAAAGGGGAGCAGCACTCTCCCCGGCTAGGCTCCTTGGTCAACTGCTCTAGACGACGTATGGCAAGTGATGCATTAGCAGCTTCCATACGTCGCCAGGCACATTAATTAGGCATGTGGGATATGGTAATAACATTGCCACACGCTGCTAGCTACATAAATGGAGCACATACATAATATACATACATAATATATAATCCAGCATACATAATATACATACACCTCCCTCCCCCCTATACGCTCATAGCAAAGTCTTGAGCGGACCTTTTCTTTTGGATCCGTTCTGAGCGTCGAGGGACTTCATCACTGGGAAGGGTATGGGACTCAACACTGGTGGCGGGGCCAGCAGAAGGCATTGTTACGGGGCGGAGAAAACGGCGGTTCCTCCACCACACACGACCACTGGGTAACCGCACCTGGTAGTCCCGTGACCTGCCGAGACCCATGACTACGCCTACTTTGTCCCAACGTAGGGAGGTCGGGTCCTGAACACGGACTTGGGTGCCGACACTCAACCTGGGGAGAGAGCGGGCGTGGTCGTTGTAGCGGGCGACGACGTCCTGAACACGTTCGGCGGCTCGGCGATCACAATCCTCTGTCTTGGCCTGCCACTCCTTGGAGAAGGATTGAGGGTGAGCAGGGACACAAGAACGAAGGGGGCGTCCATACAAAACCTGGGCAGGGGAGCGTCCGGTGTAGTTAGGTGTGTTGCGGAGTTCAAGAAGACCCCTGTCGAAGGCCTCGCAGTCAATGTTCCCAGAAGGGGCCACCTTAAGGATGAGGTGCTTCAGGGATTTGACAGCAGCCTCAGCGTGGCCGTTGGACTGCGGGTAATGGGGCGATGACAACACATGCCGGACTCCCCATCGGTCAAGGAACACAGCAAAGTCCCGGCTTGTGAACTGAGGCCCTCCGTCGGTTCGCAGGCGTACAGGAACGCCCACGTCACGGAAGTAGTGGCGGAACTTGCTGATGGTGGCGGCAGACGTCGTGTCATTACCGCACTTGATGACAACCGGCCAACCAGAGAGACGGTCGACGATAACGAGGAAGGACTTTCCTGACACACAGAAAAAGTCGGCCGACACAGACTCAAAGGGGCGGGTGGGGTTGTCGTCACTCATGAAGGGTTGCTGCTGCTGGCTGGGTTGTAATACTTGGCGGGGCTTACACACCTGGACAGCATTGGAGATGTCGGGGTCGATGCCAGGCCGGAACACAGTCTGTCTTGCACGCCGTTTGGTGGCCTCGGCTCCACAGTGACTGTCGTGGAGGCGAGCCAAGGCGTGGAGACTTGAAGCAGCAGGGACAACTACCGAAGGAGAGGTGTCACTGGCCAGAGGTAGGGGTAGGGCGGCAGCAGGGTAGTTGCTGCTCCCTTCGTGCACCCTGTTGGCGTGTTTTACCTCAAGAATAGGTTTGGGGAAGTCCTGGGAGATGATGGCCAACTCCTGACAATGTCTGTAGGACAGCAAAGGAGTCTGGACACCGTTATGCACATCAATCCAGGCTTGACACGACCTGTTGCCAAAGGTGACTTGTGCTTGGAGTGAACCCAGGGCCGGGGTCATCTGTGAACCATCTGCCATAAAGCGGAGATCCTTGGGGGGCGGTCCTAGATCACTTGGAGAGAGCCCCAAGCATTGCAAATGCTGGGGACCGATGACTGTAGCATCAGCGCCGGTGTCGGGCAACATCTGAAGACGGGATGACGCACTGCGGTAGGTCACAATGACACTGATGTACTGGGGGACTTTGGTCCTGGGATGCGGGGGGGGGAGCACACATTCCTAATGTGGCTCGAGCGTTGTCAAGAGTCGTCGTGCCTCTGATTGGAAGACTGTGGGCGGCCCTCTCTGGTGGAAGGGGGCTGAAGCTTCCGCCGACGCGGTCCCTTGGGTTTGTTGGAAGGGCAACACTTGTCATAGTGGCCCAGACGTCCGCACACATTGCACTGGACGCGTTTGGCTGGGCACCGTACTGTGAGTGACCAGTGGCCCTTACGGTCACAACTGTTGCAGGTAGACTGAGGAGCTGGACACACCTGTGTTCCGTGCTGCTTACCACAGTTGTTGCAAAATGAACCGGGCGTGGACGTGTTGGGCGAAGGCGTAGGAACAGACTTCTTGTCCTTCTTGTACCGGGACACAGCGCGTACAGCTGTAGGGGGAGCACGGATGGCAGAGGTGGCACACCTGGCAGCCTCATAGGAGCGACATATCGTCGACACATCCTTAAGAGAAGAGGAAGAGTCGAGGGAGGTGAGGCGTTGGACAAGTTCCTCGTCCTTAACACCCATCAGGATCACCTGCTTCAACTGTGTCTCCTCGCACTGCTGGTGGTGGTCTGGACATATATCTACCTCTTCCGAGGCTCTCTTAAGACGTACGTAAAAGGCATCAAAAGACTCACCCTCCATCTGTCTGCAGCTAAACAATTCCCTCCTGCGCAGAGCTTCATTCTGCTGTCCTTTGATGTGCCGTTGTAGAACGTCCAGTACCTCCTCTACAGACAGCGAAGAGGTTGGGGGTACCTGCAACGTATGTTCCAAGACACGCTGAATTTCCAAGGACAGGCACATACGCAGCTGGATGAGTTGTTTAGGCTGTGACAAACTCTGGAGATCCACCATTGTAGAATAATCAGTCCACCGTCGCCGCCATTCACGAAAAGTCTGGAAATTCACATCAGGCTTCAAGATGGGCGGTGTTTGAGCTGCTGCTTTAGGTGGGGCTGGGGGGCGTGAAGGAAGCATGGATGAGGTATCTGAACCAGTCAGTACCGAGGCAGTGTTAGAGCCAGGGGCTTGGTTAACAGTGAGGCGAGATATCAAGGCTTCAAACCGTTCACTGTCTTCCAATCTCCGTTGGTGGTCTCGTTCTGCTTCTGCTTGCCTTCTGTGCTCATCCGCCAAACGTCTGTGAGCTTCATCCTCGCGTTTCTCATCTCTCATAAACTTCAGTAAAGCAATTATCTCTGGAGACAACGCTGAATATTGAGGTGAGGGACTGCGCGATGTTGTGGGGGCTGGAGCGTCGTGGCCGGCCTGGTCATCCATCTCTGGGGGACTATCATCCGCTTGACTCATCCAGGCGCTGGGTCCACGGCTACGTAAGGCATGAGACATAACTACTTCATCTGTGTACTATGTCTTAAATCAGTGTTGACCGGTCAGCCCGTCGTATCAACAAGATTTCAGACAAAAAATTAATTAAATACACAGATAAGTAGGTTATATATATAAAATATATATAAAGAAGCCGCGCGGTCAGCGAGTGTTAGTACATGTATGTGTGTGTATCCCGGGCGGGCAGAGCGTCTCGCCCCAGCTGTGAGGGGGATGGGGAGGCGGCGCTGTGAGGGGGGGAAAGGGAGACGCGCGGCGACTCCCAGTCAGTCCAGTTACCCTCAGGACGCGGTCAGAGAAGGGTGCGCTGAACTCTACTCCTTACAAATGCCCAGAACGTGCCGTATACCTTGGGAATCCTTTAGAACAAGGTCACACATGAATGGCACGAAACACACAATGCACTAAACACTTCACAGAAAATCACTGTCACTGACACTGCTCAAAGTTGCGAAATTCTTCGAGGACGGTAGCGGGCGGGAGTTGACACACAGTGGGAGTCCAAAAGCCGGCTTCCCCACAAAGTTTGCACTTTCACTCGTAATTATCCAGTAAGATCGGTTCACTACGCCATGTTAGGTTCTGAATAATAAGTTCTATATACAGGAGAGAACACAAACACCTGTATAGTTTTGTAGGTTCTGTTTACTGGATAAGAGTATGTACACAAAGGGGAGCAGCACTCTCCCCGGCTCGGCTCCTTGGTCAACTGCTCTAGACGACGTATGGCAAGTGATACATTAGCAGCTTCCATACGTCGCCAGGCACATTAATTAGGCATGTGGGATATGGTAATAACATTGCCACACGCTGCTAGCTACATAAATGGAGCACATACATAATATACATACATAATATATAATCCAGCATACATAATATACATACAATTATTATTATTATTATTATTATTATTATAATAACACATTGTAACACCATATAACACATTGTGACTCCTGACACATTGCTAGTACAGTACAGTAATTCAGCATTGCAATGGACCAGGTTTCAGTACAACTCCAAGTTGATGTGTACCGTACGTTGTTTATACCTTTATCTACCTATTTGAAGTTAATTTTCTGCTGGTCACTGATTCAGATCCAAGGGTCAGATGTGAGAATGGTGTTATCCAGTGTGACCTTACTAAATATTGCAAGGTTTCTTGAGGTACAGTACTATGGTTTCCTCCTTTACTAACACTCGCCAACGAAGGTCATAATATAGAACAGACTGGTGGATATGACAAACAAAAATAAGATTTATCCTGTGAGGATAGATCAATACCCTGGTTCTTATGTTTAAAGGTTTGAAATACACAGTTGCTTGGAGTTTATGCCTTTCTTTTCATTGGTTGCTGGTTGTTTTGAGTCTACATGAGTTGCCCAATCCACTGAGATAATTACGAATGAAAGATTGATTCTGAAAACCTATTTCATTATGAACATGAATAGGAAGGCTTAGAATCCATCTTCCTCCCAAGGGATTCAGTGGCTAGCCGAGAATTTAAAGGCTGATTGAACCTGAAGCCTGTTACTCATGCACAATGTCCCAGTGGTTTAGACTCACAGCTCTCAGCTTCGACAGCTGGCTCTACCTTACTACCTACGAGGCACCGACTCTATACTGTGTTACGAACCCCTCCACCGAGTGTCTTCATCTACCTACCCAGCACCACGAGCAACGCCATCTAGGGACGAAACACGAGTATGGCTCGTCTTAGTTACCACTCCCGGGTTTCCCTTCTCCATATCCTGGTTGTTGCGTCACTTCCGCCTCAGTCTACTTTGTCAGCTCCAATTCGAGGAGAGGACACTTCACTCTGGGAAGCGACCACAGGATCACCTATCCTGGAAACCTACGGCACAGTGACTATTTACCGTCTTCTACCATACTCAGCCTTGCTCGTCAGCCATCTCAGCTCCTCACTTAAGTATTTGTAATCTTGTATTGCCTCTTCCCCCTCCACATTGCTTCACTATTGTTTTATGTTTTATTACTATGTATATACTGTTCGTGTTTAGGTTAAGTTTGGTTAAGGGTAGTGTATAAGCTGAATATTTTGTTAAGGAATTTATGGTACTTTATTATATACAACGAAAACTCGCATCCTTTGTCTACCCTTTTTTAGTCCGATTGTCTTTGTTTTTTTTTGTTGTTACCTGTTGGGATCTGGGTAGACGTATAACTATATTCTAAATCCCCAACTCGTAACAAATGGCGACCGTGACAGGACACGACCTTAAGTACCATATTCCTTCCTCCCTTGTTACTCAGTGTTAATTACCCCTCCCAGTCACTTCTGTTTACAATTGCTTTACGGTGGTTTAAAGTTTCCTTCATATGTGTGTGCATATATTGGTATTATCGTACAGTAAGAGTGACAGACGTAGGATAATAGGTTCCAAGTGTCATAAGGCTTACCTGTTATTACACGTGGCAGTCGTGTGGTAAGTCTTATCGAGTGTAGGGAAGAATCCGGATCTGTTTAATGCCGTACCCTCACTCCAGAGTAGGCTGTTCCATAGTTACTAGTTTAGAGTGAAGTGATATCTTGGGACGCCCCGCTCTACCAGGACCCCATAATTATAAAGCCTCAATTATTGTTCTTCTCATTATCTCATTCAGGGCTGTTAATCCGGATCTTTATATAAATGCCGTAATACGCCCTACCTCTTTCAAGTATATCAGGGTTGTTAATCCGGATCTTTATATTAATGCCGTAATACGCCCTACCTCTTTCAAGTCTCTTGTCCTTATCTAAGGATCTTCTCGGAAGAACAATAATCATAAGTGTAATTTCCCTAGGTATAACTTGGTTAGTTTCCGGGACTTTCTGGTTATCCACTGCCGTGATATTTTCTAGGGTTATCCACTTATCTTATCTTTTGACCATTAGTTAATTTATCCTATTTTTCTTAACAATGGCCACCTCAGGTTTTGATCTTCAGGATTTTATTGAAAATCCTTCCGTAGCTAAATTACGTGTTAATATCCTGAAGAAAGAATGGAAAGAAATAGCCAACTATTACAATATCCCATTTTCACAGCAACTGACTAAGGAAATGTTAAAAAATCATGTGATTGAAGTGTTGGTTCAACAAGAAGTTTTAAAAGAATCCGCTGTTGACAGATTAACGCCCATGTCCAAGAAACTTCAACCACTATCCACCACCCCTCCTCACTCAGAAGTTGCCTCAGGTCTGGCTAGCCCTCAAGAAGAAACACAACGAATAGGCGCCTTAGAACTAGAACGAGCTAGGTTCGAGTTCCAAATCAAAATGAAAGAACTCGAGTTGGAACAGGCCAAGTTGGAGCAGGAGGAAAAGTTGGAACAGGCCAAGTTGGAGTACGAGGGAAGGTCGGAACAGGCCAAGTTGGAGCATGAGGGAATGTCGGAACAGGCCAAGTTGGAGCATGAGGAAAGGATGGAACAGGCCAAGTTGGTGCAGGCGGTTAAACTGAAAGAACTACAGGTGAGAGAGACAGAAGTCACCTTAACATCGGAGTTTAAATCAAAGGAAGTGGCATTAAAAGAGAAACTAGCTGCTTTTAACCCTGCTACTGCTTCTTCCCTTGTTCCCGGGTTTGATGAATCCGATATGGACGGGTCATTTAGGACTTTTGAGAAAATAGCCGTGAAGAATGAGTGGCCAAAGGACCAGTGGGTGTCAGTGTTAGTTCCTAAATTATATGGTAAGGCTCGTAGAGTTTATAACTGTTTAGACCAGACTGATGACTATGATAACGTAAAAAAGAATATCCTCACCTCTTATGCTATCACGCCAGACGGATACCGGCAGAAGTTTCGTAAACTAACCAAACCATTTTCACACACCTTTGTTGAGTTTGCTCAAGAAAAGCTTAGGTTTTTTAAGAAGTGGTTAGAGGCTACAGAGACCTCCACATTTCAGGATTTGTTAAATTTGGTAGTCCTGGAGGAGTGGAAAAGCAAGATACCATTTCATATCTTGAAGCATGTGGAGGAGCGTGGAGAGGTTAATTTAGGGCGTGCTGCTGAGCTGGCTGATGCGTACGCTTTGTTGGTGGAGTCACTGGGCAGTAGAGAACGTGGTACTTCCCGACATGTTAGGTCCTCCTCTGATGATAACCTTGGGGACGTGAGTGGTAGGTCGAAAGGTCCCACACCTACTCCCCCCGATGCAACCAAGCTTACTTGTTCTTACTGTAAAAACCCAGGCCATACGATCCAGAATTGTAAACACCCAAAGTGTCGAATTGCTAAAAGTAGTTCCCTGGATCCCAAATCCAAACCAATAGCAAATGCCAATGTGGAAAGGCCCCATCAGGATCTCTTCTCTTCATTCACCTATGAGGGAAAAATTTCAATCATAGAGGGGTCTCGTTCTTTCCCTATTCGTATACTACGTGATACGGGCGCAGCACAATCTATCCTCCTGTTTAACGTCATTCCTGATATATCTACCGCATTTACAAATGAGAGTGTTCTAATTTCAGATCTCTCGTCCCATTCTTCCTATCCTTTAGCTAAAGTGCACCTCCAATGTCCCTTGATTACTGGGGAAGTGCAAATAGCCATAAGGAAAGACCCAATGCCTGTGTGTGGCATTCATTTATTATTGGGTAATGACTTGGTAGGAGATCTAGTGGTTCCTAACATAAAGACAGTCGACTCTCCCTTACCTGTCAACTCCACCACTGACCTTAAAGAAACTATTCCTCATCTTTTCCCATCTTGTGCTGTCACCCGGTCGCAGAGTGTGCGAAATGGGCCCTCTTCACCTGAAACCACCTCCAATATCTTACTACCCACAGAAAATGTGTACAATAAGACCATTAGTAAGGAGGAGCTCGTTTCAGCCCAACAATCTGATCCTTCTGTGTTCAAACAGGTGATGAAAGACCTCAGTGTGGACCATTGTACATCTTCGGCTTACCACCCACCGTCCCAAGGTTGCTTGGAACGGTTCCATCAAAACTGTCAAGTCAATGCTAATAAACTATCTCCTCTCAACTATATAGTCCATACTCCTGATCACCGAAAAGATTCACAACTTGTTCACATTAATCTCATGAAACTTTACCATTCCAGGCAGTCAGAGGAAGACATCCCCGAGGCTGTAAGCCTACCTGTATTGCATACGGTTTTGTCAGGGCCGGAGCCGGAGACAGATGACATGGACCTATTGGAGAATTTAGACTTCCCTCTACCTAAAGAGAACCCTGCTAACAGTCACATACTCAACAATTTGGATGAGTATTTTTCTGTTCTGAATCCATCTCAAGCAAAAGATCTCACTAAGTTATTATCAACATTTCCTAAAGTCACATCAGACCTCCCAGGATTTTGCAATATACTTAAACATGATATTAAGCTAATCTCAGATGATGTACAACCCATTAGACAATCAGCTTATCGTCTAAATCCACAAAAAAAGAGATTACGAAAAAGGAGGTAGATTTTTTGTTAAAACATAACTTAGCTGAGCCTAGTACCTCCCCCTGGGCTTCACCTTGCCTTCTCATTCCAAAACCCGATGGCACCTTTCGTTTCTGTACAGATTATCGTAAAGTGAACCAGGTCACTGTCTCAGACTCCTACCCTTTACCTTTGATTGAAGATATAATAGACAGCATAGGCTGTGCCCAATTTATCAGTACCATAGACCTGTTGAAAGGATATTATCAAGTAGGACTCACGGATAGGGCAAAAATAATCTCGGCATTTATAACTCCATTTGGTCTTTTTCAATATTTAGTTATGGCGTTTGGCTTTTCTAATGCTCCGGCCACATTCCAGAGGGCCATAAACTACCTTATTCAAGACCTAGGTGGGACGTTCGCCTACCTGGATGACCTGGTGGTGGTGTCGGACAGCTGGGACGAACATCTGGTGCGTTTGGAGATACTGTTTGCACGACTGCAAGAGACTGGATTCACCATAAACCTGGCTAAATCTGCGTTTGGCCGGGCCTCGGTGACTTACCTGGGACATATCGTTGGGCATGGTATGGTGAGACCCAAGGACGCAAACGTTGAAGCCATCTTGTCCTTCCCCACTCCAAGGACGAGGAAGGAACTCATGCGCTTCCTGGGGATGTGCGGCTACTACCGTCGGTTCTGCAGTAACTTCTCCAGCGTGGCCGGACCCCTCACAGACCTTACCAGTTCTGCGGTCCCTTACATCTGGAACCAGAAGTGCGACCAGTCTTTCCACCGCCTCAAAGCCTTCCTTGCCTCTAAGCCTGTAGTCCACCCCCCTGACTACACCTTGCCCTTCCATCTGCAAATCGACGCTAGTGGTGTCGGAGTGGGGGCTGTGCTCCTACAACCCGACCCAACCACTGATGTCCTTCACCCTGTGGCATATTACTCCGCCAAGTTGAAAAAACATCAGACCAACTACTCGACCATAGAGAAGGAGGCCCTGGCTCTGGTGTTGGCAATAAAGAAGTTTGAATGTTACCTCCAGTCTTGCCCACAAACAACCCTAGTCTTCACCGACCATAACCCACTCACGTTCATCCAAACCAACAAGACCTCCAACCAGCGAATCCTCCGCTGGGCTCTCCTCACCCAGCCCTATAATCTACAAGTCCGGCACATAAAGGGGGTGGACAACCTGATTGCAGACTCCTTATCCCGAGCTCCAGTGGAAATGTAGCAGCTACTCTCCAGACGCACCAGGTGATCACCTCCTTCGCGCCCGCGCTACGAAGGTCTTTGGAGGGGGGGTGTGTTACGAACCCCTCCACCGATTGTCTTCATCTACCTACCCAGCACCACGAGCAACGCCATCTAGGGACGAAACACGAGTATGGCTCGTCTTAGTTACCACTCCCGGGTTTCCCTTCTCCATATCCTGGTTGTTGCGTCACTTCCGCCTCAGTCTACTTTGTCAGCTCCAATTCGAGGAGAGGACACTTCACTCTGGGAAGCGACCACAGGATCACCTATCCTGGAAACCTACGGCACAGTGACTATTTACCGTCTTCTACCATACTCAGCCTTGCTCGTCAGCCATCTCAGCTCCTCACTTAAGTATTTGTAATCTTGTATTGCCTCTTCCCCCTCCACATTGCTTCACTATTGTTTTATGTTTTATTACTATGTATATACTGTTCGTGTTTAGGTTAAGTTTGGTTAAGGGTAGTGTATAAGCTGAATATTTTGTTAAGGAATTTATGGTACTTTATTATATACAACGAAAACTCGCATCCTTTGTCTACCCTTTTTTTAGTCCGATTGTCTTTGTTTTTTTTTGTTGTTAC
The DNA here is from genome assembly GCA_958450375.1 of Homarus gammarus. Lineage (NCBI taxonomy): Eukaryota > Metazoa > Arthropoda > Malacostraca > Decapoda > Nephropidae > Homarus > Homarus gammarus. The sequence continues at coordinate 49,128 of CAUDMG010001044.1, forward strand.
CTGTTGGGATCTGGGTAGACGTATAACTATATTCTAAATCCCCAACTCGTAACAACAGAGATAGCGAAGAAAATAAATTAAGCGAGATAGTAGTGACTAGTAATGATGTTAGTAAGCAAATAGACAAACTAAAGCCTAATAAGTCACCAGGTCCCAATGAGATATTTGCCAGAGTATTAAAGGGATGTAAGGAAGAGCTTAGTATGCCCTTAGCAAAGTTGTTTAACATGTCCTTAAAAACTGGTGTAGTACGAGAATCCTGAAGGATAGCGAATGTAATACTGATTTTCAAGAAGGGAGATAGATCACTATCCTCTAACTACCGACCAATTAGTCTAACATCAATTGTAGGCAAATTACTGGAAATAATCATTTCAAACTATTCGAAATCACCTGGAGAAGCACAAGTTGATCAATGATTCCCAACATGGCTTCACAAGTAGGGCATTCATGTCTAACTAATCTATTAAAAAAAATTTCATCTCTTTCCGAATCAGTGGACAAGGGGCACAATTATGATGTGGTATATCTCGACTTTAGCAAAGCCTTCGACAGAGTCCCCCACGAAAGACTAATAAGAAAAGTGGAAGCTCTTGGCATTAAAGGAGATATTCTAAAATGGATTAGGGCGTGGTTACAAGACAGGAAACAACGAGTGAGCATTAACGGCACTAAATCCCATTGGAACAACTTCATTAGTGAAGTTCCCCAAGGCTCAGTACTCGGACCATTATTATTTATTATATACATAAACGACATAGATATCAACGTAGACAGCAACACATTAAAATAGGGCATGTAATTAAATCTGACGATGACTCCGCAAAACTACAGGAAGATCTAAATAAAAATTTTGAATGGTCTGAAAAATAGCAGATGAGATTCAATGTGGACAAATGTAAAGTACTCAGTATAGGAGATGTAAACAGGGAAACCAGATACCAGATGAACAATGACGTTATTGAGAAATCCGACTGCAAGTAAGATTTAGGAGTAATGATAAGTAGAATTCTTAAGCCAAGTAAACAATGTGTATTTGCTTGAAACAAGGCTAATAGAGTACTTGGGTTCATACAAAGGAGTGTTAGTTACAAGACTAGCGAGGTCATCTTAAAACTATATCTTGCGCTTGTGAGACCCCGCTTGGATTACGCAGTTCAATTCTGGTCACCGTAGTACAGAATGGTTATAGAATCCTTGGAAAGAATTCAGAGGAGAATGACAAGACTTATCCCAGGCATTAGGAACCATGAGTACAGAGACAGGTTAAAGCTTCTTAATTTGCACTCTCTCGAGAGACGTAGAGTGAGGGGCGATATGATCGAGGTGTATAAATGGAAGTCAGGGCTGAACAAAGGGGACATTACAAAGGTACTCAAACTATCCAACCAGGAGCGAACTCGTAACAATGGTTTTAAATTAGACAAATTTAGATTTATGTGCGAAATAGGTTAACATTGGTTTGGAAACAGAGTAGCAGATGAATGGAACAAGTTACCAAATATCATCATTAACTCGAATACACTGGATAGCTTCAAACATAGGTTGGATGCTTATATGAGCAATAGGGGTTGGGTGTAAATGGGACTGCCCAATATGGGCAAATAGGCCCGCTGCAGTTTCCTCCATTCTTATGTTCTTCTTATGTTCTTATGTTATTTAGAGGGGATACTGTTGAGTTGAAAGAGTTCCTATCTTTAGATTTCTAGTTTAACTGGGATTATTGTCTAGCTCAGTCATACTTATTAATTGTTCCTGTAAACCCTTTGGTTTTACCCACAAGCTTGACAGTGCAGTACATGTGTTTCCTGGTCTATATTTGTTATTGAATGTGATTTCAGGATCAATTCCTGATTTCTAAGAGGTTTGTTCATGGTTGCTTTTACGTAAATAAAACAATCAGTTTTGCGAATAATGGACACTCGTGGTACAATTGAACAAGTAGTTGGGTACAGTTGATATATGAGATTCACTGTATTTGGTGTGTACTATTGTAGATTTAAATGAGAATTATGATAAATTGGTAAGTGGTGGATAGGGTACAGCACGTATTATTAATCTTTCCATTTGTATTATTTTTCTGTTTGCATGTTTTTCTTTAGTCAATGGATTTCTCTCTAAAACTCCATCTTGAAGATATAATACAATTATTGTATTGTTTGATCATGTACTAATTAAGTAACTATGGTATAATTGTTATAATGTGATATTCTTAAAGGTCAACTCCAGTTTTATCTATATTTATTTACATATTTGTTGTTGTTGGTACTTTTCATACAATGGCTAAAAACTTGAAAAGTAAATATGAGCTATAATTTTGGCATAAAACACAACTCTTGCAACCTTATGGTGTTGAGTGTGACAACTACAGTAGAAACCCTTCTGTAATGCCGTTGATATCAACAGAACTTAGCAAAATATGTTAAGTTCTTTCAGTGTCTTAAATGGAAATTAAACATTGTATCACAACTATGAAATATAGTACTGTACTGTAATTGTGAAAAAATTTGGTGATATGAACTTTACACTCACCGTACATCAGTGTTCACAAATGCCACCTTCTCTATCCATGGACCAGACTTACCAGCCAGGTAGTTGTCAGTGCAACAAGTGGGAGCCCAGCTGTAAGAGAAGCTTTAAAAAATTGGGATTTATACAAAGATAGAAAAGACTCCCTCATTTCGATAAGCTTCTTAATGTTAACATCTGGATTACTGTATACAGGCATGGAAATTATACCTCCAGAAAGCCATAACTTCCAAGTTAACTGAGGTTCTTAGGACTTACATCTCTTCATACAAGACCTGTTAGGGTGCATCTTATGGAGACAATAAGAATCTTGAAAGGAATGAAAAATGTGAACCCAGGCCAATTTTTTGTGATGTCATGTGGCACCAACATGAGAGGACACAACTTAAAAGCTTGCCGAGATGTCATGCAGGACAAATATAAGGAAATATTAAATACTGTACTACTTTACATAGAGCGTGGTAGACATATATATATAACAGTTTGACAGCTCAAGCTGTGGAATCAAGAAGAACAGTACTGGACAAGACTGTCAAGAACAATGCAGGGATCCTACACAGGCCACTCGATCCTTTCCTTGGCATGGCCACCTCTAGATGGGGTGGCCATTTTGTAAAGTAGGTAAAAACTTGAAGATATTTTCATCTGGAGTTGTCCTTTAAGTATAGTTGACATTTGCTCATGTGTGTTAGGTTCTGAATAATAAGTTCTATATACAGGAGAGAACACAAACACCTGTATAGTTTTGTAGGTTCGGTTTACTGGATAAGAGTATGTACACAGAGGAGAGCAGCGGTCTCCCTGGCTAGGCTCCTTGTCAACTGCTATAGGCGACGTATGGCAAGTGATACATTAGCAGCTTCCATACGTCGCCAGGGACATTAATTAAGCGTGTGGGATATGGTAATAACATTGCCACACGCTGCTAGCTAGGCTGAATAAATAATACATAAATGGTGCACATACATAATATACATACATGATATATAATCCAGCATACATAATATACATACACCTCCCTCCCCCCTATACGCTCATAGCAAAGTCTTGAGCGGACCTTTTCTTTTGGATCCGTTCTGAGCGTCGAGGGACTTCATCACTGGGAAGGGTATGGGACTCAACACTGGTGGCGGGGCCAGCAGAAGGCATTGTTACGGGTCAGAGAAAACGGCGGTTCCTCCACCACACACGACCACTGGGTAACCGCACCTGGTAGTCCCGTGACCTGCCGAGACCCATGACTACGCCTACTTTGTCCCAACGTAGGGAGGTCGGGTCCTGAACACGGACTTGGGTGCCGACACTCAACCTGGGGAGAGAACGGGCGTGGTCATTGTAGCGGGCGACGACGTCCTGAACACGTTCGGCGGCTCGGCGATCACAATCCTCTGTCTTGGCCTGCCACTCCTCGGAGAAGTTTTGAGGGTGAGCAGGGACACAAGAACCTGGGCAGGGGAGCGTCCGGTGTAGTTAGGTGTGTTGCGGAGTTCAAGAAGACCCCTGTCGAAGGCCTCGCAGTCAATGTTCCCAGAAGGGGCCACCTTAAGGATGAGGTGCTTCAGGGATTTGACAGCAGCCTCAGTGTGGCCGTTGGACTGCGGGTAATGGGGCGATGACAACACATGCCGGACTCCCCATCGGTCAAGGAACACAGCAAAGTCCCGGCTTGTGAACTGAGGCCCTTCGTCGGTTCGCAGGCGTACAGGAACGCCCACGTCACGGAAGTAGTGGCGGAACTTGCTGATGGTGGCGGCAGACGTCGTGTCATTACCGCACTTGATGACAACCGGCCAACCAGAGAGACGGTCGACGATAACAAGGAAGGACTTTCCTGACACACAGAAAAAGTCGGCCGACACAAACTCAAAGGGGCGGGTGGGGTTGTCGTCACTCATAAAGGGTTCCTGCTGCTGGCTGGGTTGTAATACGTGGCGGGGCTTACACACCTGGACAGCATTGGAGATGTCGGGGTCGATGCCAGGCCGGAACACAGTCTGTCTTGCACGCCGTTTGGTGGCCTCGGCTCCACAGTGACTGTCGTGGAGGCGAGCCAAGGCGTGGAGACTTGAAGCAGCAGGGACAACTACCGAAGGAGAGGTGTCACTGGCCAGAGGTAGGGGCAGGGCGGCAGCAGGGTAGTTGCTGCTCCCTTCGTGCTCCCTGTTGGCGTGTTTTACCTCGAGAATCGGTGTTGGGAAGTCCTGGGAGATGATGGCCAACTCTTGGCAATGTCTGTAGGACAGCAAAGGAGTCGGGACGCCATTATGCACATCAATCCAGGCTTGACACGACCTGTTGCCAAAGGTGACGTGTGCATAGAGTGAACCTAGGGCCGGGGTCATCTGTGAACCATCTGCCATAAAGCGGAGATCCTTGGGGGGCGGTCCTAGATCACTTGGAGAGAGCCCCAAGCATTGCAAATGCTGGGGACCGATGACTGTAGCATCAGCGCCGGTGTCGGGCAACATCTGAAGACGGGATGACACACCGCCGTAGGTCACGATGACACTGATGTACTGGGGGACTTTGGTCCTGGGACGCTGGGGGGAGCACACATTCCTAATGTGGCTCGAGCGTTGTCAGGAGTCGTCGTACCTCTGATTGGAAGACTGTGGGCGGCCCTCTCTGGTGGAGGGGGGCTGAAGCTTCCGCCGACGCGGTCCCTTGGGTATGTTGGAAGGGCAACACTTGTCATAGTGGCCCAGACGACCACACACATTGCACTGGACGCGTTTGGCTGGGCACCGTACTGTGAGTGACCAGTGGCCCTTACGGTCACAACTGTTGCAGGTAGACTGAGCAGCTGGACACACCTGTGTTCCGTGCTGCTTACCACAGTTGTTGCAAAATAAACCGGGCGTGGACGTGGTGGGCGAAGGCGTAGGAACAGACTTCTTGTCCTTCTTGTACCGGGACACAGCGCGTACAGCTGTAGGGGGAGCACGGATGGCAGAGGTGGCACACCTGGCAGCCTCATAGGAGCGACATATCGTCAACACATCCTTAAGAGAAGAGGAAGAGTCGAGGGAGGTGAGGCGTTGGACCAGTTCCTCGTCCTTAACACCCATCAGGATCACCTGCTTCAACTGGGTCTCCTCGCACTGCTGGTGGTGGCCTGGACATATATCTACCTCTTCCGAGGCTCTCTTAAGACGCACGTAAAAGGCATCAAAAGACTCACCCTCCATCTGTCTGCAGCTAAACAATTCCCTCCTGCGCGGAGCTTCATTCTGCTGTCCTTTGATGTGCCGTTGTAGAACGTCCAGTACCTCCTCTACAGACAGCAAAGAGGTTGGGGGTACCTGCAACGTATGTTCCAAGACACGCTGAATTTCCAAGGACAGGCACATACGCAGTTGGATGAGTTGTTTAGGCTGTGACAAACTCTGGAGATCCACCATTGTAGAGTAATCAGTCCACCGTCGCCGCCATTCACGAAAAGTCTGGAAATTCACATCAGGCTTCAAGATGGGCGGTGTTTGAGCTGCTGCTTTAGGTGGGGCTGGGGGGTGTGAAGGAAGCAGTCAGTACCGAGGCAGTGTTAGAGCCAGGGGCTTGGTTAACAGTGAGGCGAGATATCAAGGCTTCAAACCGTTCACTGTCTTCCAATCTCCGTTGGTTGTCTCGTTCTGCCTCTGCTTGCCTTCTGTGCTCATCCGCCAAACGTCTGTGGGCTTCATCCTCGCGTTTCTCATCTCTCATAAACTTCAGTAAAGCAATTATCTCTGGAGACAACGCTGAATATTGAGGTGAGGGACTGCGCGATGTGGGGGCTGGAGCGTCGTGGCCGGCCTGGTCATCCATCTCTGCGGGGCTATCACCCGTCTGGCTCATCCAGGCTCTGGGTCCACGGCTACGTAAGGCGTGAGACATAACTACTTCATCTGTGTACTATGTCTTAAATCAGTGTTGACCGGTCAGCCCGTCGTATCAACAAGATTTCAGACAAAAAAATTAATTAAATACACAGATAAGTAGATTATATATATAAAATATATATAAGGAAGCCGCGCGGTCAGCGAGTGTTAGTACATGTACGTGTGCGAGTGAGTGTGTGTCCCGGGCGGGCAAAGCGTCTCGCCCCAGCTGTGAGGGGGGGTGGAGGCGGCGCTGTGAGGGGGGTGGAGGGAGAGGCGCGGCGACTCCCAGTCAGTCTAGTTACCCTCAGGACGCGGTCAGAGACGGGTGCACTGAACTCTACTCCTTACAAATGCCCAGAACGTGCCGTATACCTTGGGAATCCTTTAGAACAAGGTCACACATGAATGGCACGAAACACACAATGCACTAAACACTTCACAGAAAATCACTGTCACTGACACTGCTCAAAGTTGCGAAATTCTTCGAGCAGGGATGACGCGCGGGAGTTGACCCAAGCGAGAGAGGAGTCCGTACGCCGGCTTCCCCACAAAATTTGCACTATCACTCGTAATTATCCAGTAAGATCGGATCACTGCGCCATGTTAGGTTCTGAATAATAAGTTCTATATACAGGAGAGAACACAAACACCTGTATAGTTTTGTAGGTTCGGTTTACTGGATAAGAGTATGTACACAGAGGAGAGCAGCGGTCTCCCTGGCTAGGCTCCTTGTCAACTGCTATAGGCGACGTATGGCAAGTGATACATTAGCAGCTTCCATACGTCGCCAGGCACATTAATTAAGCGTGTGGGATATGGTAATAACATTGCCACACGCTGCTAGCTAGGTTGAATAAATAATACATAAATGGTGCACATACATAATATACATACATGATATATAATCCAGCATACATAATATACATACAATGTGGATAATAATTAAGTACCTAAAGGTTATTTTATGTTACTTATGTGTATTCTGGAGAAAAGTGTCAGACTAAGATACTTGTATCCAGATTTTCATCCACTATATTCAGATCCAGCTGGTAACTCTGGAGATTTACTAGAGAGGAATCTTTTGTATGACATCTTTTGTATCTCAGATATACTGTAATGTGCTTGACCTTCCTCTTATATGCTTGAGTCTCTCTGTGTTAGTTACTTATATGAACCTATATTAACTTTATATTCACTCATATTTGTAAGATGTAGTGAATGTTGATGTGTAGCCTGCCATAATTTCAAGGACACTTACGTATTATACCCATTAACTCTTTGGGTTCCAGCATTTACCACAAAAAATTATTTTGTCAATTTGCAATGAAAATCACTTTATACATTTCTCCCATTTTGAGCATGCCCTGAAAAATGGGAGATCATGAGTAACAGTTAACTTGTATGGCTAAGAGGTGCTACAGCAGCTTGTGCAGTGCAGACCATAATTCCCTGTCACTGGCTACACCAGACTTCCAGTTATAAGTCTGAATCCAGTTATCTCACCTTCTACAACAGTCATTCCCTGGATAGCTCCAGCTTCTTAACAGAGTTTAGTTTTGCTTACACTAAGGAGGGATGTCTTTAAATGTTCTCAGCTCTCCAGCTTTGGTGGGTTAATTTCCTATCTTGGACTGGGAGCAGGTTTCATCTCTGAGTACTACACTTCTCTTTTGGAGCTCTAAGCAAAAAAACTTGTGCGTTCAGTCATTTCCTCTTATTTGATTTCAAATTAACCATTTGATTTTTCAGGACCTTTGCAGAAGTTTTCATTTTAATAAAGCTGAATGTGGCTTTGTTAGGACCAACTGATTCTGAAAAAAAAAAATCCCTTTTAGTCTTACCTTATAAGCTATAGAAGCTCAGTGCAAGTCAAGCAATAAATAGCTGCTGATTTGCTACTTTTTTAGTTTTTCTGTGGATTTGTTAATCTGTTCATTTTAAATGCATTTTTTTCATCTAGAACTGTTGGATAGAATGGAACTTAGGTTAATGGCCAGGAGCTTGAAAATTCAGATGACCTTCAGTGGGAAATTTAGGAAGAAGTCTCTTAGAGTAGTGTGTCTCTGATTATCCATTCATTTTGAGGAAGGCATTGATGGGGTGGCAATTTTATGGGAAGAGATTCTTCCCATGTTGTCTTAATCCAATTAGCAAGAGGAGGATCAAGAATAATTGGGACAATAGTGCATTTATTTTTCTTTTCTTTTTTTTAGAGAAAGACTGATTTTCATATGTCAGGGCCAAAGAGGAGGCTTTTTAGAAAGTTCAGTACAGGCTTTGTTAAAATTCTTTACTTTTGGGAAAAGTGCAAGTCGAGGTTTTGGGGGTTTAGCCCAATTGTAGAGTTTGAGGCTGTAGACCCTTCCCCTAATGATCATACCTCTTAGGTTCCTAATAGAGTTAGGGAAGAAAATTAACAAATAGTTGTACAATTGTTACTTTTTACTTTTACTTTTACCCTCTTCGCCACTGATCGGCTTGTTAGCCGCTTGGGCGATCGGTCACGTCTCTTTTCCTTTATATTCTTCACCAAAAGGTCGGCTCGCTAGCCGCCCGGGCGATCGGTCACGTCTCTGTCACGCACTGTTGGCAAATATTGGGCATGCACCGGCTCCTGAATGTTCCTGAACCCGCTCCAGTGTTGGTCAAGTCTTCTCTTGAAAGAGCTCACACTCGGTGCCGTCACAACACTCTCTGGTAGATTGTTCCAAGAGTTTACAACCCTCACTCCGAAAAAGTTTGCCCTCACGGTTTTCTGGACTTGCGGCTTCTTCAATCTTGAGCTGTGACCCCTTGTGGGGCGAGCGTCCGCCAGCTCCAAGTAAGGACACTCAACTGAGTAGTGCCCCCTGAGATGCTTATAAACCTCAACTAGGTCCCCCCTTGCCCGTCTGTAGTATAAGCTTGGCAAATTCAGGCGCTCTAATCTCTCAGGGTAGCTGAGGTGCCGAAGTGCAGGCACCAGTTTGGTGGCCCTCCTTTGAACATTTTCAACCAACTGACAGTCCCTAGCATATCTCGGGGTCAAAACAGGGTTTCCTCTCCTCTCTTTGATTTACTGTAGTTGACTCTTCTCATTCTCAATATTGGAGTTGGATAGGGAAGAGAGGTGTTAGTTTTCTGTCAATCTCTGCAGTTTTGTGGAATTCCCGGAGGGTCTTCTTGATTCATGTCTGGACAGCTAAATTTGATTTGTATATGAATTATCATGGAATAATTTCTTATATTATATAAGTTTAATGAAGCTAGTATTTACCTCAGCTCCTTTATATCTTATTGACAGACTTATTCTTAGTTAGGCTAATCTTTGGACGATTCTTAAGGTCTTATCTAAGAATGGGACTATTTATGTGGGGCTGAAGGCTATTTATCCTTTGGCATGGAAGAAGGATGATGGATCTCATTTTTCCTTTATCCAGTTAAAAAGGTTGACTATATTAGGATTACAAAGCAGTTTCATCAACAGGTAATTCTTAATTATATAGTTAAACGGAGCATCCAAAGTCAGCATTTCCCAAAATGAGAATTAAGGTTATCAGATTGACACAGTCTGACTGCATTCTAAGTGCACATGAACTCTGGGGTTTCAAATAAGTCATTGGCCTTGAGAAATTATCTTAAAGTTAATTTTGTAAAAGGGGAGCCTGGTCTTTGGCAGCAACCACTCTGGGGAGCTGTCTGGTCGAGGAGATACTGCAAGCACATTGCATGGTGTTGACGGTGCTGTAAATTAGTATTAAAATGCCATACAGTAACTCTTAGTTATTTTCCTTAACCACTAGCATGGGTCTTTCTGTGCCGATAAAATTGTCTTGTGTTATCCAGATGAAATGTAAAAGGGGGCTTCTCCAAAGTGAAAAGGTTAGGAGTTTTGGTGTTTTGTAGCATTGGAGCTTTATTTTGCCACTCTGTTACTAATGTATCATCATCATCACTGGTTTTACATACATGAGTGTCCTTAGACTGATGGCCAAGTATAAAGTAAGGATTAATCATGGAAACCCATTTTACTACTAAGTTGGGACAAGGAGACTGACGCCCGGAATTTTAATCACTCTCTTCCCTTGAAGAGGGTCTTTGTGTTTCAACCCGAGTTTTAAAAAAAAAATGAGTCCTGAGGACACCACACTACAGTGCTTGACAGGGAGGAGTGACCGTAAAATTAACTAATTTCAGTGAAATTAATTTATGATACTGTATTGGAATTAATTAATTATACTGCCACACCACCCCGTCAAGTACTGTACTGTGGTGTCCTTCATGACTCTTTTTTTTTTCATCTCGGGTTGAAACACAAAGACCCTCTTCAAGGGAAAAGGGTGATTAAAATTCTGGGCGTAAGAGCCCTCCCTTCTCCTAATGGGTTTTTTCATGGAATTCAACAGGACTGTAGCTCTATGCTTGCATGAGTTAGTTGCAGTTACTGATGGCAGCTCTCCATGGTCTCATGCAGTTTATCTTGTCTGGTTCTCAACTCTATCATTTTATACAATCTCTCCCCATGTCATTCTTGGCCTACCCCTGGCACTCCTCCCATTGATGGTTACAAAACATGAGTCCATCTTTGTTCCAAGTCAAATGTAAAATGATATTTTCAAAAATCTTATTTATCCTTTATTTTTCTTTATGGAATTCTCTGGAGAGCTATTTTAGTAATGACTAACTGCTCTCCCAAGAAGTCCAGTAAGAATCAACCCCCATGGGTCCAATGCGAGATGCAGCAAGAAACCAGAGAAAACATGCAGTTAATTGGGGCACACTAGACAACAACTTTCTTAAATTTGACCAAAGAGGGAATTAACCCTTAGTCTCATTGGTGAGAAGGAAATGCACTGCCACTGTACCACAGACACCTACAGATAATGAAGTGATATTTGTAGGAATACAGTACAGTAGACTTACAACTTACGCGGGGGTTACGTTCCTGGGACCCAGTGTAAAGCCAAAAAATGCATAAAGTGAGAAACACTCCTAAAAATACCCTAAATTGCCCTTAGATCACTATATATACATACATATATGTATGTATGTAGGAAGCTACCAAACAGGGAGGTACTACCGCCTGGGAAGACATTGGAAGCGTAATGTGTTGTCTAATGGTAGACCCTGCTGCCATATGGTATCACGAAAATTGTGACCAAGTCCCAGGTTACTGATCTGTCTTTCTGCCTCATTTACACACAATTGTAGGGTCTCAATTGTTTCTCTAACATGACAACTCAACATACATACCGGTACAGTATAGTATTTCTCACTATTGATTTTTTTATTCTTGTATTTCTTTGTATTTATTATTAATATTATCACAGTGTTGTTATTATTACCATTAATATTTTATTTTACTTTTTATTATAAATTTTATTTACTATGAATTATTATTGTTATTACATTTTCGCCCCCTAGGCCCCGATGTGGGTCAGTGACCTGTGCCCAGGTGGGCTAATCCCCATAAAAAACAAAAACATATACAGTATAGTCTGGGTTTACGCGATTAATTAAACCCATGGAGGTCCTCGTATAAAGCGAAACGCGTAAATAAAATAACAGAACATATGGGATTAATTGAAATAGAGACTGGGCCGACCGCCAGACTACCCTTTTTTTGGCTATCGTCGACACAATACGTACATTGTAGTAAAAATAACATCTTAATTTTATGATGGTATGCACACACAATTAATATTTAAGAGAAATATCAATAATATTAGGTTTTTTAACACGTAGGTTAGTAGAAGAGATGGCTGGGCACACGGGGATGGGCGGTTGGGACCTAGGCAGAGGGCAGATTATTGGCCTTCACCTGTATCACCTGTATCTCTATCCACCACAGAGACTAGCAGGGCCTCCTCGTCAAACCCCTCAAAGTCCATATCCTCACTAGCACTGACTTGGGGTGGCTGTGGTGGTTGGCAGGTGAAGAACTCGGTGATGCTTTGTTGCCAGCTAGCATCGATGTGGTCGTGATACTGCTGAACATCAGGTTCCATGCATTTCAACAGATGGTTATTCGACACTTCGTAGCGATGATTACCAGACTCTTTGGCAAGAATGAACTTCATTCTCTCAGCTAACTCAATGACCTCCTTCACATCAGCATGTGTTAGTTTCTGCTCTTGTTGTTCTGTAACACCTGGCTGCTCACCGACGTCATCATCTTCCAACATCTCGTCCGCAGTCACCTCAGGTTGCCTGATTACCTCCAGGATGTCCTCGTTAGTGGTTGCGGAGAAGCCTGCAGCTCTAACACTTTGTGCAGCCTCTCTTGCATTCTCCAATGCCACAGCAACAGACTGAGCCTCGCCAGCCACCGCTTGCCTCTGCCTCCCACCTGGGATACCCTCCAACACATAACACCACGCGTGACAAATCGTTGCCACAGATAGCTGCCCCCATGCCTCCACCAAGAAATCAACAGCCTTCTTCACGTTAAACAGTTTCCAGAACTGTTTGACTCGCACTTCATGGTCAGCCAAATCTTGTTCGTGATCCTCGTCCTCGCTCTCGGTGCCACTCTCTAGGTTCTGCAGCTCATCCTTGGTGTTCGTGAAGTTGTTCAGGAGCCGAAACTTCTTGGCGGAGAAAGCAGCCTTCACGTTGCAAATCAACTCCTGATCCATGGGCTGGATTAATGACGTAGTGTTAGCGGGAAGGAAGACCACTTTTACGTTGGGGTGACCATCCAGCAAAAGGGACGAGTGTTCTGGTGCGTTATCGAGGAGCAACAAAATGTTGAATGGCACATTATTTTGCACGCAGAATTTCTTGACATCAGGAACGAGACAGTTGTCAAACCAGGTGAGGGACAGACCAGAGAACATCCATGCCTTCCCTGAAGTTAGCCAGTGGACAATTAACTTTCTCATGTCCATATTCTTGTATGCATGCGGCTTGCGGACTTTGTGGATCACAGACAACTTCAGCTTAGCAGTGCCGGAAGCATTGGTGGTGAACAGAACGGTGATGCGCTCCTTCTGCATTTTGCACCCCCGACACTTGCTCACAGACTTGACTACCAAGGTGTTGGATGGCAATTTCTTCCAGTACAACCCTGATTCATCCATATTGAACACTTGGTCGTCGGTGTACTGTCCTTCCTCCATAATTTTCCGTAAAAATGGGGGAAAATTCATGGCGGCAGCCCGGTCAGCACCTGCTCCTTCTCTGACTATCTCAATATTCGTGATCTTGTTGCGTCGTTTAAAACCTTGCAGCTACCCAGCCGAAGCAGTGAAGGGCTTGGGCTCTGCAACTCCCATTTTTCTTGCCATTGATTTGTAGAGTTCTCGGGTATTGTCCTGCACTGCCCGAGCGTCGACCGCCAAGTTCCTTCTTGACTGACGAATAATGTACTGTAGTATGGGTCATTACTGCACTGTTTGATTCTGACACTGGTTCAGACGAAACATCCCCTTTCATCAGTTTCTTGTGATATACCTGCTATACAGTCAACCCTCACTTTACTCGGTCCCACATTCCGCGTTTCCACGTTTACGCGGTGCCCTGCCAGAACCCAGGATGCTCACATTCCGCGGTGGGTGTACCCCTTTACGCGGTGAAGTAATAATTTTTTTATTTAGCTCATAAAATTCATACAAATTATCTGGCCAGAATATAATTTACATTGCTGGAATTCTCACAATTTGATGATCATTTTGAATATAAACATCATAGATTTTGCATTAGACATACAAATTTTAGATATAGTGTTTACTCGGAGTAAATATGTTATCTTTTGTGCAGAATATATGACATTTATATTCAAAATATTCCTGGTCTTACAAGGAATCCAGCAATGTCAATTATATTATCCTAAATTAAGTCTGATTTATTATTTATTACTAAAAAGGTAAACAGTCTGGTATTCCCACACATTTATCTGGTAGGGAGGGACCGGCGACCAACCACCTGGCATGTGTGAAGAATATTTTTTTTTTTTTAACTGAAGATATTTGTTTTAGCTCATAAATTCATACAAATTACCCGGCCAGAATATAATTTACATTGCTGGAATTCTTACAATTTGATGATCATTTTGAATATAAACATCATATATTTTGCATTAGACATAAAAATTTTTGATGTAATGTTTACTCTGAGTAAATATGTTATCTTTTGTGCAAAATATATGACATTTATATTCAAAACATTCCTGGTTTTACAAGAAATCCAGCAATGTCAATTATATTATCCTAACTTTAATCTGAGGTATTATTTAATACTAAATGTTAAAATCTAGTTTTTTCACCCACCCTTTCTCTTGAAGGGAGGGTTGGGACGGACTGACCATCTGGCTCGGTTGGAAGAGGGGGGGGGGGAGGCAAGGTGGGGTGCTTTGATTGACAGATAGTGTCGTGAAGAATATTTTTTTTTTTTTATTAACTGAAGATATTTGTTTTAGCTCATAAAATTCACACAAATTATCCGGCCAGAATATAATTTACATTGCTGGAATTCTTACAATTTGATGATCATATTGAATATAAACATCATAGATTTTGCATTAGACATACAAATTTTAGATGTAATGTTTACTCTGAGTAAATATGTTATCTTTTGTGAAAAATATATGACATTTATATTCAAAATATTCCTGGTCTTACAAGGAATCCAGCAATGTCAATTATATTATCCTAACTTTAGTTTGAGGTATTATTTATTACTATACCTGGTTTTCCCCCAAAAATTTCTTGGAGGGAAGAGCCAGCGAGTGTAGTGTGAGAAGAGGGGGAGGGAGTCAAGTCCATTATTTGAATGGACATTAACTTGGCGACTGTATTTCTCTATTTCTCTTAAGTATTAATTGTGTGCATGTACCATCATAAAATTAAGATGTTATTTTTACTAGAACATAGGTATTGTGTTGGAAAAAGTGGAGTTTGGGGGTCAGCTGGTTTCTATTTCATTTAATCGCATGTTTTGTTATTCACTTTACGCGTTTCTCACTTTCCGCGGTACCCTGTGGGTTACATTAACCGCGTAAAGTGAGGGTTGACTGTATAATGTATGTTAATGGGGTCCCATTCTGATGTACGTACTGTATAAGGTAACATGGCAAGTATATTTTGGAGTACTGTAAAAGTTAGCTTGAAGAAGTTCCCCCTCTTAAACCCACTTTTTTGGGTAATCAAGAAAGCCCAAGAATGAATTTCTGATAAAGATTAGAATTACTGGAGTTGCAGATGTATGAATAATGGACTGATGGGATGCTGTAGTATACATAACAGATAAAGCTAAAGCAGGTAGGAAGTTAGATGTCAGAATGTGATTTTGCAAACTGCAGGATGTTGCTGACTTTAAGTGCTCTGTATGGGGAAATGTTTCTGGACTGTGTCAATGAGTTTTTTTTATCTGGATGATATGTTCAGTGTAGGAGGGGTGCTGAAGTTTACTCAGTAACAAGTCATAAGTGGATGGAGGAAGTTTTGGAAGTTGTTGCCTTTATTGGTGGCAAGAGGACATTTCCTCCTTGTGAAAGGAAAGATGTGTATAACTACGTAGTATGAGAAATGTGATTTTACAATTATGGCAGTGTGCAATTATGTGTGTGTGCAATGTGATGCTGAGAGACAGAAAACCTTGTTCAAAGCCAAGAGGGCTGGGTATTGAGAATATTAGCAAAGTTTTGCATTGAGGTAGACAGATGATTTGAGCATTTGGAGAGAATGGAAGAGACAAATTGCAGCAAGAGATGCATGACTCTAATTATGGAGGAGAGCCAGGGACCTAGGGGCAGGTCAAGAATGACATGGGGAGAGATTTTAAGAAATGACTTGTGAGTTAAGAACATTACCAGAGAGACTGCAAGAGATCATGTATCATAGAGAACTGCCATCAGGTAATCACGGCTAAGCCATTCAAGCATGGAAAATGGTCGTAAAATGTTGATGATGACGGTACCAGTATGTTTTGTATAGATTTATAAAGGGCATTTGTATACAGTGGAGTTGTGATAATTCAAACAATACAAATATGCTTTCCTAAATTCGTGGGTACCTCTATTATTACTTGTTTTAATTTTGCGATCAAATATTTATAATTGGTAAGTAGAGTGTCTTATTTGTTTTAGACATGTATTGTAGTGTACAGGTATACCTTTGGCAATGAAGTGGTTTTATTGTATTCAAGAAATTCACTTTGCTCTCAGTGGTAGATTTAACATGGAATAAACTAAAATAGGTTCCAGTCCTTTATTTTTATGTATTTTGCACAGAGTACAAGATGTACAGTACAAGTATAATTGTTGGTACACCATCAATAAAACAAAAAAAAACAAAAAATGCGCTCGCCAATGACTAGCCCTAACTTGTATCACTATGTTTACCATCAAGTGTTATTGATGCGTGTGTACCTGAAAAGAAGGAATAAATAGTTTTAATATCAAACAAAAAGATAATCGATCAGCTAAAGAAAACATAGTACCCCTGACCTCAATAGATAGCAGCACAAGCGGGCACATTGTCTGCTATCACTGGCTTGCAGATTCACCATTACTCTGTTTTCTCACAATATGAGTCTAGGAAGCAGGTGTTCAGACTCCAGTTGAGTTATAATTTATTAAAAAGCATTTTGAAATGATTGAATTACTGCAGTGTTAAAGTGAGAAAAAGTGGCGTTTTAAGATTTGTTTATGTTTTGAGTTGCACACTTCATTCTGATTGGCTGAAATTAAAGCAAAAGGCTATGGCAATACTTTCTTGCTGGATTCCATTAGTTTTCTTCTTATTATTTTTTGTTAATTATAAGCCAAAAAAAAAATAAAAATAGAGGAAGAAAACAAACTTTGTAATAAACAAGGTTCATTACCAGAGGTTTCATTGCCATAGGTATACCTGTACAGTACTGTACAGGTGCAGCAAGTTAATTTATGGTACATTACACACAGAAGTATTCATACCAGTGGAAATTTAATGAATGATACAGTAATTTATTTGCATTTGTTTAAATATGACTGGTAATTGTATCTTATTTTGCATGTATTTATCCTTACTACCTTATTACCCGGCCATGGCAAGTAGTTCATACAACAAATGTGCAGGTCGCAAAAGATGAATATGTAGTGGTAAAGTGTTCTGCAGTTGTTGAGCATTGAGTCTGTGCAATGGTGAATAAAGGGAAAATGACTCCAGGGACCCCATGTGTTCATAATGCCTCTGTCATACTGCCACAATTTTTAGTACCATATATACTCGAGTATAGTTCAAGTTTATATAATATAATTTTTATTAAAAAAGTAGGGGGTTGAACAATACACCTATAATATTTTTGAGGAGTTATAATTCATGCATTTTTGTGGGTTATTTACAGTGAACGATAGCTATCCATTACATGTTTACTTCATGAAAAACAGAACCCCTATAGTCGAAGTTTCTCAGAGCTCATGGCTCTCTATCCATTACTAACTATCCTGTGAGTGATGAATCTTCCATCAAACTGCACTGTGCTGAGAATCAACTATGACTGGCTTATTTTTCACAGTGAGGGCTCTCTAAGTGGGATGCTGCAGCCTTGTGGATACCACACTCACATCCCATTCAAGGGGTTGCTGGTTTGCTCCCTGGGTACCC
>CAUDMG010001046.1:0-80818 GCA_958450375.1 Homarus gammarus
GGCCTTAAGGGCTTCCAACAAACTAATATCAGTCACTGAGGAAATGGTAATAAAAAATAAGAAATTAAATACTCTACAATGAATAGGCCTTAAGGGCACTCAACAAAATTATATCACCCCAACAGATGCACACTTCCTAACCTAACCTAACCACTACTCTGGGGAACAAGGTTATACCTGAGATCAGAATTATGAAGAACAATTAGAGGCATTAAAAGAATCAAATCACAGTATCACTCTGGTTCCCCTTAATGGCACAAACATTCAAAACAATATTATCAAAATTATTTAGAAACTATTAAACTACACACGTCAAGATAATATCAGTCTGAGGAATGGTGTTAACTACACCCGTAATAAGGGAGGGAAAATGTTCCTCTAGGTATCTCCTAGAGACCTAGACTCACGGTCTCAGTGTGTGACCATTAGTTTACTCAGATAGCCTCAGTGTACTCCCAGTGCGTCCATAAAGCGGAAGGGAGTGAGCCAATCAGACCTTGTACAGTTGAGAGAAACTTTAGCTTCCCGTTAGCAAGAGGGTTTCACTAGCTGCTCGGGACATGTGGTGATGTGCACCGGAGTGGTAAGAACTGATCACCCACTGCTGATGCTGGTCCCGTGTCGTTTTAGTTGTCGGGAGCACTCGTTCACTCAAGAGATCCTTTGCTACCCCGCTAAACAGTGACAGGCCTACTCTGATCGGTCCAATGGCGACAATCGCCACCCTCAATCATCAACGGCAGTCTCAAACGGCAGTCAATCTCTCGCAGTCAACTCCGGTCAACTCCAGTCAAGTGGGTTCTGACGGAAACCCTGAAATGAACTCACTGTTAGCTCTAGTTTACTTTATCACTGCCCTATCTAACCCTGTCTGAGATCGAATGAGACTTACTTGTTATACTGCAATAACGCAGCACAGGTGACTAGGCCACGTGACTATTTCTGTGACGGACGCGCAGGAACGTCTTGTCTGTGTGAATGCTCTCCGGGACTGGGCCTAGCCAGCGTCGCTTCTCCTCAAGGCGTTAGCTTAGGTCTACGTGACATATTTTCCGCCTAACTAATAACTCCTTGGGACACCCGTGACATTATTCAGACTGATAAACGATCTATAATAATTTCAAATTCAATAATAGTCCCTTACTTCATGAATCGCATCATTATTAATTCAGTGAATTACATTTAATATCATATAGGCCTAGTTCCACCATCTCTCGCTGTGAGCAGGAAGCGCTCTCTCCCCTCAGATGACCTTGAACGCTCAGTATCGCTAATGGCGGGGGATTTAAAAGTACTCTGAAATTTCTGAATATATATATATATATATATATATATATATATATATATATATATATAGTCAACCCTCACTTTACGCTGTCCCACATTCCGCGTTTCCAAGTTACGCTGTGCCTTGCCAGAACCTAACGTGCTCACATTACGCGGAGTGTGTTCGGCGCGACGCTATTTTTAGATTCGCCCCACCCGCCTGCCTGCCTGCGCTCCTCGCCTCTCAATCCTACTCCCTCCGCTAGGGCAAGCCGCGAGGTAAGGTTGCGCAGTGTGTGTCTTTGTTGCGTTATCACTGACGTTATATGACGTATCGGACTGTGATTGGCCATGCATCCCTACCCCCCTCTGCTGCTAGCTGTAATTGGCTTAAAGTATTATGACGTGTCCACCCGGGGGAGGGAGGGAGGAAAGACGATCCTTGACCTAGCTGCGCCAGTTTCATCCCTCCAAGCCAGACCGTGTAAACGTGCATCCATTGTTCTCTAAAATGGCTTCCGCCGGGCCACCACCCCCAGAGAGAAACCTTTCCTTACCTGGACCCAGCGGCACTAAGCCAAAGAAGACACGACATTCCTTAAGCTACGAGGTGAAGTATACCATCATCCAAGAGTTGGAGAAAGGAACAAGGCAGGTTGATTTGGCGCGCCAGCATGGTGTGAATGAATCTACGATTCGAACAATAAAGAAGGATGCAGCCAAGATAAAGGAGCAAATGAAGATCACAAAGTCTACAGGTGCTTCTATGATCAAGTATTTTCACAACCAGGTGCTTCTCAAGACAGAAAAATTACTTGTGAGGTACTTGGTGCGTCAGGCGCGACGGAACATGGCGGTCAACACGCGCTCTGTTAAGGACTACGCACGTGAACTGTACATTGCAGTGGCACGAAAGATGGGAATTACAGAGCCCAAACCCTTTAATGCTTCCTCTGGGTGGTTACAGAGGTTTAAGATCCGGAACAAGATCACCAATATAAACATTGGTGGTGAAGAAGCGAGTGCTGACCGTGCTGCGGCTAGGGAATTTCCTCCGTTTTTACGTGAGAATATGGAGGAAGGACAGTACACCGACGACCAGGTGTTTAACATGGATGAATCTGGTCTTTTCTGGAAAAAGCTACCTTCCAAGTCCTTCGTTGTAAAGAATGCCAGCAAGATTCAGGGCCGGAAGATACAGAAGGAACGCATCACCGTCCTATTTACCACCAATGCCTCCGGTACCAGTAAGCTCAAGTTATCGGTGATCCACACAGCACGCAAGCCGCACGCCTACAAAACCATGGACATGACCAAGCTAAATGTCCACTGTCTGACCGCAAGTAAGGCGTGGATGTTCTCTACACTGTCCCTCTCCTGGTTTGATGACTGTTTTGTTCCCGATGTAAAGAAATTCTGTGAGCAATAGAATGTGCCATTCAAGATTTTGTTGCTGCTGGACAACGCACCAGGACACTCGCCCCTACTGTTAGATCGTCACCCCAATGTAAAAGTGGTCTTCCTTCCTCCCAACACTACGTCTATATTACAGCCCATGGACCAAGAGTTAATCTGTAATGTAAAAGCTGCATTCTCTACGAAAAAATTCATACTCCTGAACGACTACACCAACACCAGGGAAGAGTTGCGCAACCTGAGTGACACCACCACCGATAGCAAGAGCGAAGAAGATGAGGATCAACAGTTGGCACAGCAAAATATACTGTTCAAACAATTCTGGAGAGTATTTAACATCAAGAAAGCTGTGGACTTCTTGGTGGAGTCATGGGATCAGCTGTCTATTGCTACAATTCGTCACGCATGGAGACATGTGTTGCATGGAATACCAGGTGAGAGGAGGAGTCAATCTGTGACTGGTGAGGTTCAGACTGTTGCAGTAGCAGTGGACCTTGCCAGAGAAGCTGCACAGACTGTTACAGTTCCAGGCTTCTCCGAGACCACCAACGACGACATCCTGGAGGTGATAATGGAACCTGATGTGACTACCGAGGAGATGGTAGATGATGATGATTACGACGTCAGTGAAGAGGCAGGTGGTGCGTCATCCCAAAAGAACAACACTTATCCCATAGTAATGTTAGGGATGCCATCGAGTGTATCGAGAAAGCCAAGCTCCTCCTTTCCGACGACCCTGACGCAAACAGGTATGAAATCTTCACTACCCAGCTGTTGCAGACTTTGAAGCCGTACATCAAGGTGTATCACGACAACATCAACACCAGCCGTCAGCAAAGCATAACAGATTTCTTCGCCCGCAACCCACCACAGCCAGCCCAAGCCAGTGATAGTGACAGTGAAGATGACTTGAGGGGTTTGTCAGGGAAGCCCTGACAACTGTAAGTGACAGTGATGGTGATTCACCTGAGGGCCAGTAATCTGCCCTCTGCCTCGGAACCAGCCTCCATCCCCGTATGCCGACCCATCTCTTCTACTAACGTAAGTGTTCCACATAACTTTTAGTTTTCCTAACCTAACCTTTATTTTTCCCATGTTAACCTTTATTTTTCCTAACCTAACCTCTTCTATATTACTTGTTTTTTCATACCATCATAAAGTTAAGATAAAATTTTTACTACAACAAAGTTGTGTGTCGTCAAAAAGTGGAGTTTGGGGTCGGCCCGGACTCTATTTCAATTAATCCCATATGTTATGTTATTCACTTTACGCGTTCCTCACTTTCCGCGGGACCCTGTGGGTTACATTAACCGCGTAAAGTGAGGGTTGACTGTATTTAAATACTGAAAAAAAGACAGAGGAAGGGGATTCTGATGAGGAAACTATTTGTGAGTCACCTGACTCCCAAAAGCAATGGATGTCAAAATATCTGCTAAGTCACCTAAACCAACTAGTAGTGTTTTGGAGTGTGCAGAGAAGGACCATCCACCTGTTAGTTCATATTTTCGAACTACACCAACATCTACATACAGAGCGACAACACCCACCTCAAGTAGACCAACAACACCAGATGATCCTCCTTCAAGACCAAGTTCCTCCTCACAAGTAAAGAGAAAATCCCTGTTTACAGCGACACCCCAGAAGAACAATATTAGTTCTTACATATACAAGGATCAGGTGACGAAAGAACAGATCGTGAGCATTATAAACTAATGCCGTTAATATCATTCTTGTATAATTTATGGATTTTGAAAAAATGAGTTACAGTTTCACAGCTTTAAATGTCTAGAATTTGATCCAACTTGTATAAATCTAAATAACTTGAAACTATCCTCTAATATTTATTTTCTGTTACAGGATCAGTCTCAACTTGAAGTAGCTCGCGCTGTTTATGGAACAGGATGTTCATTAAGAATGGTTGAACACCCACTGGAAAAATTTTTTTGAAACATTGCAGCCAGCTTTTAAACTTCCTAACCGTGACGATGTCAAACTCTCTTCTTGAGAGAGTATATGAGGAAACTGTTACAACAGCTATAGAACAAGTAGCAGCAGCTTCTAGTGTGGCAATACTATGTGATGGTTGGACTAACATAAGGTAATATAATGGCTTGTTTGATGTATCTAGCTAATTACTGTATTTAAATTACAAACAGTATAACATTTTGATAAAAACATCATATCTACTGACATTTGTTCTAATCTAACATTAGTATCTATCTTATATAAAAGAAGTTAAATAGTTGTTTTTATTTGTTTTACAGAAATGAGGGAATCATTAACTTTGTTATTACAGTGCCCAGGCCCATATTTTAGAGCAGCACTACAACAGGTTTGTTCACATTCATGTCTCACTCATATGGTGTCAGTGTCACCTAACAAAAAACTGAAAAACAATAAATTTAGCTTGATGTCTTATATCTCAAACAATTTTATTATGAAAATCTTTTTACTGTTAAATTGCTGCGCTACTTATTTACAATAGCTAATTCCATTTACTTCTTCAATCTTGGTCATTTGATAACTTGTCCACACACCACTGAATGGCTTTGGCTCAAGTGGGATGAATATATTGTTAACAATTAATAAATTACAGCAGGAGAGCTGTAGGCCGAGCGGCTGCGGTAGCTATGAGGCAGCGACCTTTGGCTAACGTGGCCGCTGGGACGCCCAAGACCATCTGGGCGTTTGGGCGTACCCCCGGGGGTGGTGGCAAGGGTACTGTTGGGAGTGGTGGCAGAGGACCCCCTCGAGACAGCGTGACCGTCACTCCGTGAGGGAGACACAAACCTAGCAGGTGTGGAGGTCCCGCTGGTGGCAGGGCTGAGTCCCGTCAAGTGACTGAGGCTGCCCACACTGCTGCTGTCCCCACACTGGTACAGCGTCCGTCCACTGTTCTTGTCTTGTGGTCTAGCGTGCTGGAGACGGTTCTCTATGGTTCTTAGTAGCGCCTGGCCATCCAGTAATGTTGATCCGCAAGTGCTGTTACTGACATTAGCAGAGATGTTGGAGGACGAGTAGCTCCTAAGCCCGTAGTCCAATATTGACGACGGCAACGACTTGTAGCCACTCTCGGGGCTCTGTAAGCTTTTGCTCAATGACTTGTGTGTCCGTTTTTCACTAGTACGACTGTCCGATGTCAGACTTTTTAGTCGTATTTCTTCCAGCTTGGCGCGCTGAAACAAAGCTTCCAGGTAAGCCAGTTTGCTAACGTTAATCTCGTGTGCCGCGCGGATGCGGTTCAAGCCATTGTTGAACCTCGTGTTTTCACTAATCTTGCCCATAGTGGGTCAGCGGCCTGAGGGTGTCATCCAGGGTGTGGTCACCGTTCAAGACGGGCGTCGTCTGTGATCTGGGGAGAGACGCCCTGATTCTTCTCGGGGCGGGAGCTGGGTCTATGTCATCATCACCCCGGGTATCCTCTGACAGCGGCGGGTTGCTGCTCTGCTCGGACCCAGAACTCTCCTCATAGCCGGGACTTGCCTCCTTCCGGCTCATGGCACCCGAAGTGGCACCAGAGTCCTCGGAATCCGACGACCGTTCGCCGTTCACCAGGCCCAGGCTACCGCCGCCGTTCTCCTGCTGTCTGGCCGTACCGTTATACTTGAGGGTGTTGTTGTTGTAGCCGTCGGCAAGGCACTTGGAGCTGCTGTTGTGGAAGAGGGCGACGAAGCTGGGCTCGTCACCACACACGACGGGACTAGGCAGGAGGCCGCTGGTGCGGGAGGGGGGCGGAGGTGCCGGAGGGTTTCTTGTTCCCCTGGCGGTCCCCCGAAGGCCGCCACCCCGTCTCCTGGGTCATGGGAGCAGACAGACAGACAGACAGGCAAACTCCCTAATTGATTTGTAAATAACCACAGATTATTAGTATTATTGTGTTAATGCTAGCTGTTTCCTTAACGAGGTAGTTGGGATCGTTAGTGCTATATCTTGTTATCTTACTCAGGTGATTACAGGAGGCAGGTGATTAAAGGTACAGTTTCAACGTGATTCTGACGCCATATTGTTATTTTTTAGTGTGTGAGGAGAGATACAGAAAAAGATAGTTAAAGGGAGAGCGAAAGAGAGAGTGAGAGAGAGAAAGAGAGAGTTAACCAGGAATAGATGGAAGAGGAACAAAGGAGGAGAGAGAGTGAGACAAGTAAGTAGGAAAAGGAGATAGACAGGTAGGGAGAGAATGTGTGTAGTGTAGGAGAGGTTTGTCATTCGTTACTACAGTGACCCCTCGTTTAACGAACACCTCGGTTAACGTAATTTCGATTAACGAACTGCCTTCCGTAAGGATCTTCAATTCGGTTAAAGAAAAAAAAATTCGGTTAACGAAGTTCTTACGAACCGACCTCAACATGTTTTCGCTTGCACTGACCGGGCAACCAGCTTTAGTATCAGTCCGCCAATACATTAATCGGTTCGAGGGCTTAAATTCCTTACTATTTTAGTAAATATCAAGAAGTTCATACTATTCAATAATTTTAAAAGTTTAATATTCAATTTTTTAGTCATTTTAACAATTATTGAACATAATTGAAGGTAAAGTGACTAGTTTAATGCACGGCATCCAGCCTCTTAACACAGCAAACAGGAGTTAGTCTCTCAGTTTCCACTGGAGGTAACATCTTGCTCGAGACGCTCTTCAACTAAACGCTTTTTTTGTGTTTCCAAGCAAATTATTGGTCATTTTGAAATATATTTTACATATTGACAATATATAATGCAGTGCAGTGTTGATTTAAAGAAAATAATCTTGAATTACACCAAGAGAGTTAAAATTTTATGGGTGAAATGGCGCCATGGGGTGACTTCTTCCACCCCAATGCCTTCTCTTCTTCCTTCTCCTCCACCCCCATTCTAAATCCCATCATCATCCAGGAGCCTTCTACATACACACCTCAAAGTAAGTGAACTTTTCTACCATTTTTGTTGAATTTAGGAAATTTTCGGTGAGCTGGAACCAATTACCCCAAAACCCATTGAAACATTGGTTTCGGTTAACGAACGACCTTCTGGAACGGATTGAGTTCGTTAACGGAGGGGTCACTGTATTGTATTTATTTTTTTATTTCAATGTTTATTCTTCTTCAATTTCTCTGATTTATCTTTACGATTCATATTGTTTCTGTCTTCGTCTGGCTGGAGGATATAAACCATGTATGAAGCAATCATTATACATGTCTCAGTCAGCCTAGTAGCTTTAAACCTAACCTAACGTCATGTAACCTAACCTAACGTAACCATATAGGAAGCCTTCATCACACACGTCTTGTGGCGTCAATCTCATCACCAAACTACTCGAGGCTTTAATCCCGGGCAGCCGTCAGGAGATCTCTTGTCCAAACACTCTTCAGGCGGCAACAACCAGGTGGAGGCCAGGTGGTGGCCGGGACCTCCTGGTGGTGGTGGTCTGAGAGAGATCCTCGACGATAGACAGCACATCGTACATACTTTTATGCCCCGCCACCATTATGGAAGAGGCATATACTCTTGTCTGTCTGTCTATACAAATCTTCATACAGTACAGTCGGCCCTTAATATTCGCGGGGGTTAGGTAACAGAGATACCTGTGAATGTTAAAAATCCGTGTACTATTGCTGCCCCCCCCCCCCCTAAAAAATCCCTGGCCCCCCATGTCCTTATTTACCGTATATACTTGTGTGCAGTTCGAGTTTTTAAGACTGTAGACAACTAAAGAGAATTGACAACTGGCCACATACGGTACGCTACATTGGTGACCCCTGGAGCCGTGAATACCACACTCCTTTCTGCTGCCTTACTACTAGAGCTGAGAAGATCGTCCTGCCTGCTGCCAGCCTAGGCCAACCGCCTACCTGCACCACCCACTACTCCACAACGACACCATCTCACGACCGTAAGGTTTATAACGCATTAGTCTGTTCTCCCCACTGGCGGTGTGAGTGACCCACATCACAGCTGGAGAGCAACTATTGTGCGATATTCCAAACGTGGTTTGAGCTCTTTTGCCTATTCTCCTATTTTTCTTTTGTTTTTTTAGTTCTGGCCGAAGGACCTGCACCCTAAAAAAGTGTATTCGTCCCGAAGTCCCCCCCCCCCCGCAAGTGTTCACCTCCCTCCCAGGAGATTGTGAACACGGAAGGGGGTCGGAACAAGCACCCATCCCTCATCCTTCCCTAACAGGTGCGATATACTCCAGCAAGAATGGACGGACGGATCTCTCTACCAACCTTCAACCACAACGTAGAGGACTGGTTAGTTCATGTCGAAGCAGCTCTCATCGGCTCTACAGCTACAGACGGGCAAAAGTACGGCGCCCTGCTCTGCTCCTTGCCCACTGAAGTCGCCACACAAGTCTCACAGACCATCTCCAACCCTCCAGACAACAACAAATTCGCCACTCTGCGGGATGCCTTAAAAACGCATTACCAACGGACTCGCTCCAATCTCCTGCAGAACCTATTTTCCATCTCCTTTGGAAACTCAACTCCGGGATTTCTCTGGGAAGAGATGTGCAGGGTGAACTCCCGGTACACAGACAGACTTCCTGACTCTATCCTGCGCCAGCTTCACGCACAAAAGCTACCCATAGAAGTACGCAACATCCTGTCCGCAGTAGATTACTCTACGACACCAGAAATGTATGCAACCGCAGCAGACAGAATTTTCAACGAATGCGCTGCTGCACCCCTTGCTGCCACGGTCACACCAGTACCTACCACCGAACTTGTAAGCCAGGTCAACACCCCTCAGCCGAGCAATACTTCACAAGATATCAAGGACCTGTTACAAACCTTGAACCGCAGGATGGACACCATTGAGCAGTTCTGCTCCTCCTTACCCGCTGCTGTGCCAGTTCCTGACTCACGCACCACGCCCTACAAGTTCCGACGCACAGCAGCCAGCCCACAGCACAACAAATATACCCTCTGCTGGTATCACCAGACTTTCGGCCGCAATGCTCGAAACTGTGAGCCCTATTGCACCTATTCGGGAAACGGCAACACCGGAGGCTGGTAGACGCCCCAGCCTCTGTCCCTTCAGGCGTCTCATTACTGCACGTCACCGACCGCACCTCTGGCAAGAAGTTCCTCATCGACACAGGTTCATCGGTCAGCCTCATCCCTCCCTCACTACAAGACAAGTCAAAGCAACCCTCTTACGACCTGTTCGCTGCCAACGGTACCCCCATCGCCTCCTACGGCGTACTCACCCTCGCCTTAGACCTCGGTCTGCCCAAGACTCTGCGTTGGTTATTCGTGATAGCAGACGTGTCTCAACCCATCCTTGGTTTCGACTTCCTCACCTTCCACAAGCTCGGCGTCAAACCAAGTCATCTATGCCTCATCCATGAGCCTACAGCACGCAAGATCCAGGGTTCTCGTGCCAGACACACCGACACTATCACCTGTCTTGCGCCTTCCAATGAGTTCTCCCCCCTGCTCGACGAATTCAAGGAGCTTTTCTCACCCCGAGTCTCCCTACCCCCACCACCTACATCGGGAATTTTCCACCACATCGAAACCCAAGGACCACCAGTCTTTTCACGCCCTCGCCGCCTGCGCCCTGAGCTCCTGAACACAGCCAAAGTAGAATTCAACAAACTACTGCAAGACGGCATCATTCGCCCTTCAAGGAGTCCCTGGGCATCGCCTCTTCACATGGTTCCCAAGCAAACACCCGGCGAGTGGAGGGTGTGTGGCGACTACAGAGCCCTGAATCTCGTCACCAAACCTGACAGGTACCCTCTTCCTTTTGTCCAGGACTTTCACCACAAACTTCATGGCAAGACTATCTTCTCGAAGATCGACTTGGAGCGTGCCTTCCACCAGATCCCAGTAGCACCTGCAGATACCCAGAAGACAGCCATCACCACTCCGTTTGGACTCTTCGAGTACACTTTCAGGAGTTTTGGCTTACGCAATGCAGCACAGACTTTCCAGAGGTACATGGACCATATGCTTCGCGACCTCGACTTTGTCACCGTCTACATTGACGACATCCTCGTCGCATCTTCAACGCCTGCCGAGCACCGCCACCACCTACAACTCCTTCTCCAACGCCTGCAGAACAGCAACATGAAAGTTCATCCTGCTAAGTGCGTCTTTGGAACCTCGGCCATCGATTTCCTCGGTCACAGAGTCTCGCCCAGTGGCATACAACCCCTACCACAGAAGATAACTGCGATTAAGGAGTTCCCCAAACCTGAAACGGCGAAGAAACTCCGAGAATTCCTGGGTTTAATCCACTACTACCACCGCTTCATTGACAAAGCTGCCACCGTCCTAGCCCCCCTACACGACCCTCTCAAGGGACGCCCAAAGAAGTCTCACAAGTCTCTCGTGTGGACTCAAGAGGCTGCCACGGCATTCACCACTATCAAACAGCACATTACACGCCTCACCCTCCTGGCCCACCCCGCACCTAACGCCCGGACCACTCTCACAACAGACGCTTCTTCTACTGCAGTGGGCGCTGTCTTACAGCAGGAGATCAACGGAATTCTCATGCCCGTTGCTTTCTTCTCACAACGGCTTCAACCACCACACCTCAAGTACAGCGCCTTTGATCGAGAACTCCTGGCCATATACCTGGCTGTCAAACATTTCCAGCACTTCCTCGAGGCCCGTCAGTTCACCATCTTCACTGATCACAAGCCCCTCGTCCACGCCTTCGCTTCAGCTTCCCAGTCACATACACCTCGTGTCCTGCGCCACTTGGCTTACATCTCAGAGTTCTCCAGCGACGTCCAACACATTAAAGGCAGCCACAACGAGATCGCCGACGCCCTCTCTCGTTGTATATCCAACATTCTTCCCTCATCTCCACCCATTGATTATGGGCAGCTAGCCGCGGCTCAAGAGAAGGACGAAGACCTGGAAGCATACAAGACATCCCCCCTCAAGCCTCACACTCCAAGAACTCCCTGTTCCTGGCACAAAGATAAAATTGTGGTGCGACGTATCCTGTGGCCAGCCTAGACCGTTCGTGCCTCACGTCCACCGCCGCGCTGTTTTCGACCGCATCCATGGTCTCAGCCACCCGGGTGTGCGGGCCTCCCAGCGCCTCCTCATGCAACGTGTCGTCTGGCCCGGCATCAAGTCTGATACTAAGAAATGGGCTGCCCAGTGCCTGGCCTGCCAGTCCTCCAAAATACATCGTCACATACGGGCCCCCTTACAAACCTTCCCTATTCCCAAAGGACGTTTTCAAGTAGTACACCTCGACATCGTGGGACCTCTTCCATCATCCTACGGTAGCACCTACATCTTCACCTGCATCGACCGTTTCACCAGGTGGACAGAAGCAATTCCCATGCCCAATGCTACAGCAGAGACTACTGTCCGCGCCTTCATGTCCGGTGGGGTTTCCCGTTTTGGCCCCCCGCAACCGTAATCACTGACCGAGGAGTCCAGTTTGAGTCACACCTCTGGCAGCACCTCCTACTGTTCCTCGGCACGTCTAGACAACGCACTACAGCATACCACCCTCAAGCCAACGGCATGGTAGAGCGTTTTCACCGGCAGCTGAAGGACGCACTCAAGGCACAGCACGACCCTTACAGCTGGACTGATGCGCTTCCCTTAGTGCTCCTCGGCATCCGTGCGTCACACAAGGAGGATATGGACTGTAGCCCAGCAGATCTTACACTAGGCGAGCCCCTTCGGCTACCCGGGGATTTCTCACTCCCTCCTGACCCTCACCAAACCACTCCAGCCGTTCGTCACGACTTACCCCAAAAGCTACGACAAGCAGTTTCTGCAGTCAGAGCTACTGCTCCACGCCAGCCTCCTCGGCGCCCTGAACACATCCCTCCTGCACTACTCACAGCCTAGTATGTTTTCGTCAGGCGTGATGCTCATCGCAACCCATTACAACGCCCCTACGATGGACCCTTCCAGGTGGTTACCCGTTCAACAAAGTTCCTGACGATTATCCGGAATGGCAGACATGACACCGTCAGCATAGACCGAGTCAAACCGGCCACCTTACCCGTCGGGCCCCAAACCCAGCAGCACCATCAACAAACTACGCCTGCACCAGTCTACCCACAGTTACCACCGGCAGCAACACCACGCCCACGACATTTCTGGGCACCCTCTTTTCACCCTCATGTACACCCTGTTCCTGCTGTAGAACCTGCTCCTGTCATAGACCCTCTTCCTATCATAGAACCTGAACCTATAATAGACCTCCCTCATGTCATAGAACCTGCTCCTGCCATGGACCCTCCTCCTGACATAGAACCTGCACCTATCATAGAACCTGTGCACATCATGGACCCTCCTCCTGACATACAACCTGCACCTATCATAGAACCTGCTCCTGCCATGGACCCTCCTCCTGACGCAGCCCCTGCAGCAGCAGGAGCACAACAACCATTGCTTGTACAACCTCCTCTAATCCCAAACCCTCTTTCTCCTCCTAATTCTCCCACAGGTTTTGTGTCACTGGAGGGAGTTGTTACACATAGCGGCCGAGTCGTACATACACCTGCCCGGTATGTGTTATGTGTGGGACACAACCCGGACAACATCCAGCCTCCCGCCGCGCCGGGAGGGGGAGTATTGTAGTGGCTCCTCTCCCCTACAACTTCCAACTGAGCTCCGGCCGCACGCCGACCAGCCAATCAGCGTACAGCCAGAACAGAACAGAAAAATGCTAGTGACAGGGGGGAAGGAGGTTCAGAGGAAGAGTAAAGAGAGGATGGAAGTGAATTTTAGAAGGAGAGAACAGGTGCAGTGGCTAAACACCGCTTGCGTGAGGGGGTAGGCAATGCCCTGATGGTGCAACAATCGCAATCAGGACGAGGCAGAGGGAGGGCGGGAGCAGGTCCGGGCAAGCAAAGGGCCAACGCGGGTGCTCATGGTTGTCGTCTAGCCCAGGCAGTGTTATCAAAGCGGAGGAAGAACCGCCCCGCCACGGCGGCGGCGCAAGCCGAGAAGCGCAGGTGGACGGACGCACAGGCCACACACGAACAAATTAACAGAGAAGGTGAAAACATGAAAATTTGCTAGTCGTAGGGTTGTTTGGAGAAAGAAGAAGGTAAAGTCTTTGAGCTATGTCAAAGAGGAGCAGAGCGAGTTGGAGGAAGGGTTTTGAATCTTTGAGCTTGAAATGTCAAAGTATTCATAGTAAGGAAGGATGAGCGTATCGTAGGAGAGTTTTTAGTAATAGCAGCAGACAGATTTGAGCTTTTTTGTCAAATTATGAACGGAGACGAGAATGAGAGATAGGCTGAATGGTTTCAGTCTTGAGTTAGGTCGATTTTATTAAGAATTGGATGTCACAGACGTTGGGTAAGTTTTGATTTGTTTCTGAGAGTTATGGGTCTTTCAGCTATGTCAGAGAGAAATGGAGAGAGTTAGAGGAAGAGTTTTGAATCTTTGAGCTTGAAACGTCAAAGTATTCGTAGTAAGGAAGGATGAGTGTATCGTAGGAGAATTATTTAGTAATAGAAGGTGACAGATTTGAGCTTTGTCAAATTGTGAACGGAGATGAGAGTGAGATATAGGTTGTTTGGTTTCAGTCTTGAGTTAGGTCGATAATGTTGACAGAGTTGTGGTGTTATGAGAGGCTTTGTGTGGCTGGGGGGGGGGGGGGGAGATGTGTTTGGAGATTGGTTGTGGGAGGGGGGGAGAGTTTGTATTTGGGGATTGGCGGGGGTGGAGGTTGTATGTTGATTTGAGGTGAATTAGAATTACTTAAGGGGGGTTGTTGTGTGAGTGTGTATGCTTTTGCGTGGAAATGTAGTAAGGGGAGAGGGGGAGGGTTAGGATAATTGTTATAAGGTCAGGTATGGTTCGGATGTCGGGAGGAGGGGGGAGGAGAGGAGAGGGGGGGCTTTGGAGGTTGTTGGGTTAATTTATAGTATGGAAGGATTCCTTAGGTGTGATATGATTTGTGTTGCTTATGAATAGTTGTATTGAGTTATAGTTTTTTTTTTTTTTTTTTTTTTTTTTTAGGAGGGTCGGTGGGGCTTGTTAGAAAGGTCGGGTATATTAAGTTTTTCTCTTGGGAGGATTGAAGGTGTTGATTAGTGATTGGATGGAGAGTAGCATTTTATTTTTTTTTTTTTTTTTTTTTTTTTTTTTATTTTTAAGGAGGGATTGTGAGTAAGGTTGGGTGGGTCAAGTTTTTCTTTTGGGAGGATTGAAGGTGTTGATTAGTGATTGGATGGAGAGTAGCATTTTTTTTTTTTTTTTTTTTTTTTTTTTTTTTAGGAGGGATTGTGAGTAAGGTTGGGTGGGTTAAGTTTTTCTTTTGGGAGGATTATAGGTTTTGTTGGTGGTTGGCAGAGTTTGGTTAATTTGCAATCATTCTTTCCTTTGGCTAGTAAAGGACTTCTGCAATTGCGTGGTAGGCTCTCGCAGGTATTGTGAGTTCTGGTCCCATTATTGAGGGAGAGGGTTTTTGTACAGGAACAATGCACCCCTCCCCGACCTTATTAGCTAAGGGAGGCGTTCATATCATCCGTTAATGGTACCGTTTTTAGGTACACCTCTCCGACCTTATTGGCTAAGAGGGGTGCCCATAAAACCGAGTTGGAAACATTCTCCTCGACCTCATTGGCTGAGGGAAACATACATGTCATCCGAGTTAGTATGGGATGGGTAAGTTAGGTATTTGTTTTGGGAGGAGTGATTAGTTAATGGTAGAATGGTTATTTTTTATTTTGTGTGGGATTGCTAGTAACGGCTGGGTGTGTTAGGTTTTTATTTTGGGAGGAGTAATAGGGTGTGGTTAGTTAGTGGTAGAATGGTTATTTTTTATTTTGTGTGGGATTGCTAGTAATGGTGGGTGTGTTAGGTTTTTATTTAGTGGGGGATTGTTAGGGTGTTGTTTTTCTTTGGGGGGTGGGTGTTTTGGGGGGGGGTGGGTGTTAATGCAGGTTGAGTGGGTTAGTTGTTGTTGTTGTTTTTTTTTTTTTTTTTTTTTTTTTTTTTTTGTCGGAGTGGTCTTGAGTTTGAGTTGGTGGCGTGGGGTTTGAATTGGGGGGGGGGAGGAGTTAATTGGTCAGGTCAGGTAAGGTTAAGTTAGGTGGGGATCGCTGGGTGTGGGCTGAGGAGAGGTTAGGTTATTAGGTTAGGTTGATTTGGATTGGTTGGGTGGGAATCGTTGGGTGAGGGTTAAGGAGAGGTTAGGTTTAATTTGGGGGGGAAATTGTTGGGTGTGGTTATAGGGAAGTTATTAATACAAGGGAGGTGGGAGGGGAGTGTTTGGTCTGTTTAATATGGAGGGATTTCTGTCTCTGAATCTACGTGGGAGTATGATGTTGTCGAAGTAGTTCTGCCATTGAGGGTAATTAGTGAGGAGAGTTTCTATTTGTTTGTCACCTAGTTGTCTCCAGTAGATGTTAAGTGGGGGGAGGGAGCTGAGTTCATGTAGATGACTATTTCGGGTGAAGGATGACCAGTGTGTGTTATGGATGAATCTAAGTGCTTTGTTTTGTATGACTTGAAGTTTCTTGGCGCTTGATGGTGGTGCTAGCTGGAGTGTGTTGGGTGCATAAGTCAATAGTGGGCGTATGAGGGCTTTGAATAGGTGCGTTTTGGTTTTGATTGATGCGGTTCTGAATCTGTATATTTTCCCGAGTGTTTTGTTTGCGATCACAGCTTTCATTTTGGTGTGTGGTGTCATGGTGAGGGCGTCGTTGAATGTGACTCCTAGGATTGTGTTTGTTCGTTTGACAGCTATAGGTGAAGGGTAGGCGATGTAGGGGTTTAGGTAGATGTGACGTGGTTGCCTGGAATCCTGGATGCTCCGAGAGAACAAAGAGGGTACAGGCAAACAGACCGGCAGCAAGACCGGCACCCACCGCCTACACACCAGCCCCACCAAGTACCTTCGTGTGGGGAACCCAGAGGCCAAAACAACCAAGACAACCTCCTCAGCCAGTCAACACCCAAAGTGCAGCCCAGTTTCCTGGCCTCACCACGGCCACACCTCAGCCACCCAAGCAGCAGACAACCAGGAGACAGACAAAAGAAGCACACACCAAGGCACCAGAAGGAATGATACACGTATCAGACCTAGCCAAGGTACTGACAACCTTCGCGGAGGGCCTAGCCGGACTACTGGGCCACAAGATCCAACCCACACAGCTCCAAATACTCATGGGGAGCGTCCTCGGGCAAGTCGCCACAGCTCCAGCCACCTCAGTGGAGGAAGCCACGCCGGTCCCCACACGAGTGACAGCCGAGGTACACTCCACACCGAAGAAGGCATCAGAGAACCCAAGATACCGACAGCTCCCAGAAAGAAACGGGACGTCTCAACTCCCCTGAACCGAACCACGGCCCAGAAGGCAAAAACCACAGAACACGAAGATATGGACCTGATCCAGTTGGAACCGAACTTGGACATCTCCATCGAGGACCACCAGAAATCCCCGATGAAACAGTGGTGGAAACCACCAGCACCCTGAACATCCTAACATGGAATGCTCAGGGCATCAAAAACAAGAAACACCTCCTACAAGAAGCAGCAGCCAAGGACAAGCTTGACATCATACTGCTACAAGAAACACTACTACAAGAACACCACTGTTTCAAATTCAGCGGTTACAAGACATACAGGAGGCATTTCACGCAGGCGTCAACAAGAGGATGCATGATCTTGGTCAAGTCAAGCATACCCTCCGCCGATGTCACGCAGCAATTTCCATGTGGCGAAAACATCGAGACACAGGCCGTCAAAGTAACCCTCCAAGAACGGGAACTAACGGTTCACAGCATCTACAAGAACCCAAGGGGCTCACTGGAGGTTACTGAACTATTTGCTTCGGCCGCTGACCACGCCACACTCATAGGAGGGGATTTCAATGCACATCATCCCTTCCTAAGCTCGGCAAGCCCCACAAATGAAGACGGCCTACACCTATACACCACCTTTCAAGATACACCCGAGATCTGCCTCCTGAACACCGGTTAGCCCACCCACACTAGGGGAGGAAGGCTAGATCTAACCTTCGTCTCCAGTGCACTACAGCCTTCGGCCTCCTGGCAGATACACCCCACGCTGACCAGCGACCACTTCGCCACCCTGAAGGTGAATAAACTCCCCACTCCACCCCCCCCCCCCCCCCCCCCCGAGATGGAGATACAATACCCAAAAGGCAGATTGGGGACTCTTCAAGAAACACCTAGCTAACTGGCGCGAAAAATCACAGCCGGCCGGCCCAGCACCCGTGGATGAGACAACCCTCCACCACCAATTGGTCGAGGCGTTTCACCAAGCGGCAGAAGAGGCCATCCCAAAAACAAAACCAACATCAAGACAGTACAATGACTACTGGTACTACTGTCCCAGGGTGAAAGAACTCAACCACAGAGTGAACATGGCCCGAAGAAACTACAGGAGACATCCCACGGCAACAAACAGACATCTCTTGCAAGTCATAGTTAAAGACACCAGGGAAGAGAAGGAAGAAATAAAAAACGTAAGCTGGCTCAAGTGGTGCTCCGAACTCAACGAGCACACCTCCCTTGGCAAGATGTGGGCCCAGATCCGAAGGGCATCTGGGAAGGCAACACCACCACCACCAACCCATCCCAACCCAGAAGAGGAAGCCGAGAGACTTGCAAAACTGTTCGCTGACCGAGCAGCAACAAAAAACCTCCCGAGACAGGCGGAGGAGACACAACGGCGTCTGCGACAGGTCAGACTCCAGACGATCGAAGAGGCCTGCAAAAGTGAAGATGACACTGACAGACCATTCAACCAGCAAGAACTCCAAAAGTCGCTAAAACGAAGCAAGGACACAGCTCCAGGGGCAGACAGGATAACCTACTCGATGCTCTTTCATGCCGGTACAGCCGGACACGAGGCTCTGCTGCAAGCCATCAATGCTTCGTGGACAGCACAAAGACTCCCACCGGAATGGAAGAAGGCAGATATACAGCCCATTCCGAAGCCCAGAGAACCAGACAAGCCGAGGCCCATCTCCCTTCTCAGCTGCATAGCCAAGACGGGAGAAAGAATGGCTCTCAACCGACTAAAGTGGAAAGTAGGCAGCCCACACCCTCACATCTTTGCTTACACCGAGAACACCGGCACAGGCAACAACATCGCCGAGATACTCAGCACAGTGGACAACAAACCAGCTCTGGTGGTCTTCCTCGACCTGGAGAAAGCCTTCGAACTAGCCAATCCATTGGCCATTACAACTACGCTCGCAAAAAAAGGCGTCAAAGGAAGGTTGCTGGGGTGGATCCAGAACTACCTCACACAGAGGGAAGCACGAGTACGCTTTCAGGGAACAACCTCAAGCTACAGGGTCCATGAAAACGGAACCCCACAAGGAGGCATCCTCAGTCCAATGCTGTTCAATGTCCTGATGGAAAACCTAGTCAAGCTTCCGTTCAGACAAACAGCCAAGCTCCTATGCTACGCAGACGACTTACAGCTCATAGTAAGAGGATCGAACAGACTAGCCAACACGCAACACGCACTCCAACTTATAGAAGAGGAGTGCAACAGACTTGGACTCAAGATAAATCCAGCCAAGTCGAAAGCGATGGCCATCTGCACTGACACACCAAACAAGATGCTCTCCATACAAAACACGCCGGTAGTCTGGACTAGGGTGTGTCAATTTAGGGGGTGAACTGGCTAAATTGAAAATCGAGTAATTTGGTAGCAATTTATTGTAGTCTTTAAGCATGCAAAACAATATTCTGGCATAAATTTGTTTTTATATTAAGTCCTACCTACATCAAATGGATTTTTAAATGTACATATTTGTGAATTTATAACATAACCAGCGTTTGCACACATGTTACTGTTTCAAGTTTCAAATTATTATATTTTATTATCCGTAGTCTATTTGAAAGTAACCAATGCCTTCATACTCTCTTTGCTTTGGTTTCTTGTCATCAGTAGTCTGCTTGCTATTTGTGCTTTGATGTAACCTTCTCGCCTCTCGTGGCTGTAAACATGGCCCGCTGCTTCTGTGACCATTTTCACACATCTCTCCACACTTTGAGTGTGGGAAGGCCACTTCGGCACCTGCATTGGAGTCTCTTTAAGGTTTCTCAATTCTTGGCTAGTTAGACTTGTTGTCAATGGTGGCTCTAAGACTTCCAAACTCAAGTCAACCAATTCTGACAATTTGGTGGCATTGACGTTTATTGGGGGAACTTTTCTTGAAATGAAACGAACAGTCTCCCAACTGGTCGTCATCTATTAGCGTTCCTCTAATCTTTAGAATGACTTCTACAGCCTCGGTTCGGAGATTAGTACATTGACTGCAAAGCATTGCTTGCAAAACTGCTTCTGATCGAGCATACCAAGCGGACCTTCTTGCCACAGGTAACACGATGTCCCTCACTACCTTCCTCTGTGTTCTTACTAGCTGCAATTGAAACAAAAGGTGATTGGGCCCATCCACCCACATAGGATTAAGTTTCACACTAAACCACTGGGGAAGATAAACTCCAATAATAAATTCAACAATTAACCTCAAATTCTTCAGCACTTTGCCCTTCAATTCGTGTTTGGAAATCCAAATCCTGCAGAAACGGCTGTGACTGACAGGTCCAATCTCCAAGAGAGCCAATGACTGAGGCACTTCTCCTGATCTTATTGCTTGGGCAATACGATAAGCATAGGATTGATCTGTGCTGAGATCTTTGATGACTCCTTCAGACAACGCCGGAAGGGGAGGGCCAACTTCGACTTTGGAAAGGTTGTATTTATTTCTAGTTGTGTTGCTTCATCCAGCATGATGCCAAGGGGACCTGACCACTTGTTGTTGCTCTTTGTAGGACCATCAAGTTCCTGGATGAGATGACGAAGAGGTAGCTCGCCTGTACGTAAATCACATACAATCCAAACAAGTCTTCTTCCTAGTTTTCTCTCTAAATGCGTCATTACACCCCCCTGCCATCCGGTGTTCACTGCAGTTGAATCTCCACCAACAGCCTGCAGTGAACTGCCAAGTCCTCTCTCCTGAACCCAACATAAAATATGATCAGCAATGACCTCTGCATGTTTCTTCCCTTCTACTTCAGTTTCTGGAGCAAAGTGAAACAAAAACCGACCACCAGGCTCAGAACAGACAGAGTAGTGTTCTTCTTTGATGAGACCTGGAAACTTTCTGTTCACTCCCTCTACTTCTAGCAAAACTTTTGTGTCATCTATTCTTCCATCAAACAAAAGACAGGAGAACCCTCCCTCGCTTAAATCTTTTTCATGCTGATCAGATATTTCCTTCATTATTTTTTCTTGTGCTCTTCTAATTTT
Source organism: Homarus gammarus (assembly GCA_958450375.1). Lineage (NCBI taxonomy): Eukaryota > Metazoa > Arthropoda > Malacostraca > Decapoda > Nephropidae > Homarus > Homarus gammarus. The sequence continues at coordinate 20,899 of CAUDMG010001046.1, forward strand.
ATTATGATCTATCACCAAAGATACATCCTCTCGGCTGATGAGGCCTGCATCTATCCAAGCGGCAGTTGCAATTTCTGCAGCCTCACGAAGTCCAGCATGGTGGCGAATACTAGTTAAAGCAATGTTTGAAATATTTCTTGTGTTGTATTTCATTTTCTTTGGTAAAGGTTCAGATGGCTCTTTGGAACTATCATCTGATGTTGCTTCCTGTTCATCAGAAGAACTATCAAAGAAGTGATAAACATCTTGACACAGCTCTTCCTCTCTTTGGATGGCTTCTTCACTCTTCATTTTCTTCTTTTGTTCCCTCTCTCGGATTTGTTCTCTCTTCTTGGCATTAGCAATCTGCTTCTTTGTTTCTGAATAATCTATTGAACCCATTTGCATACTTCCTTGGCCTTCTGCCTTTGTCCTCTGTGCCTTTATAAATTCAAGCTCTAAAACAGGGATCTTCTTTTCACTCGGACAACCACAATCAATGCGGGAATTATTTTCTCTCTTACCTGAGTGAGAACAGTTGGATTCAGAACATAATTGAATGGAGCACTTGCAGGTCAAAATGTCAAACAGAGTATCAAGTGTGTGCAGAAATTCATTTTTCCTGGCCAAGTTTCCTTTACCAAGTGATGTTTCAACTGCTTTGTGCCATAATTTCGTTAGTTTTAGCTCAATAGTTCGACACTGATTAATCACAGGTGGTTTGAATAGTGCATTTGCTTTTGTCCATTGATGCAGAAGAGGGACTATCATGTCATTTATGAGTTCTTTATCTGTATAGTTCCTTCTGTCCTTTGCATTTTTTTCTCGAAGGAGTAACCCTAATCTTAGCATGTCTCTCACTGTTGGAAGTTCTGATACAGGAAGCTCCTTCCCTTTACCAACTAGCAGGCTCAAGTGGGTTGACAACTGACTTCTTGTCTTCAATTTTGACATCTTCACACTATCTGACAAATAGAAAAATATTTCAGTGTTTCATAATTCAATTGTTGTTTCAAAAAATATCAATTTGTTTATCAAAAATGCTGTAACAGAAATAACATAATAATTTCTTTGAACATAATGTTTTATACAATGATATAAGTAACTGCGACAATCAATATGCCCTACTTACAATAATTAAAATGTAGAATTCGTCTGGTAGAGTAGGTGCAAGTGCAATGAGAGCAAACCACCGTCTATGATATCTAGAAGGAGAGTGAGCCGGGCGCCTTATCCTCACGCTTGGTACAAGTCAAAACAAAAATTAAACTGTCCCACACGGAGAGCCTGTTCATGTTCTGACATGCATATTGTACACAAGCTATAGAACCATAAAATACTCCATAATCCATATGCTTACATGAGATTAGTTAATATCAAGTGAATAATTCTAATCAAGTCTCATTAATTTGTTGAAATACTGATATTTGAAACTTTAAGGTATAATTGATGTAGGTGAGGGTTATTTCAATTCATTTTTGTTTGCTAATCTCAAGTTTAGACATAAAGAGGCACAATATTTTGACTACCAAATTTGATTTTTAACATGTTGACAAAATTGACACACCCTAGTCTGGACCAACGCCCACCAGTGTCTTGGAATCTGGTTTGACCAGAAACTCACCTTCAAGCCACAACTCGAGTATCTCAGGCACAGGACGAAGAGCAGACACAATATAATGAGGTCGCTCACCAGCAAATCCGCAGGAGCAAACCTTCATGTGCTCAAAGCCTACTACACGGCCGCCATCAGATCGCTGGTAGATTACAGTGCTCCAGCACTCATTGGACTGAGAGAAGACCAAATGGCTAAGCTAGAAGTCATTCAAAACAATGCTCTCAGGACCATGCTCGGAGCACCCATGTGGACCAGAATTTGCAACCTGCAAATGGAAACCGAGCTACCACCCCTGGCAGTACGAGTCAAGCAGGTGACAGCCGGTCTCCTTGCCAAAATCTGTAGAGCAGACAAGCCCACAGCTGCCAAGATTCGAATCAGTGCCTCCCTCCACCTCGACCACAGAGTGCGAGGGGCCACCTGGTCGCACGAGGCAAGCGAGGTCATCCGACACCTGCAAGCAGAAACACTCGTCAAGAACAACCAAGACACACGAGACAATGGTTACGCTGTTCCTCCACCATGGAGCCCTCCACCAGCCACACTCAAATTCACCGACCTAGGTGATAGTAAGGCCAACCTCCAGAAGGAGGTCCTCCAAAAAATAACTCTCAAAGCCATAGCCACCGAGACACCGGCTGATGCAGCACCATACTTCACAGACGGCTCGGTGGACCCAAAACATCATAGATCCGGAGCGGCCTTCTACACCCAAGGTCAGACCCTCCAATGGAGACTTTCCAATGACTGCTCCACCCTACAAACAGAACTGGTAGCAATCTCAAAGGCCCTACAACACGCTGCAACCCAACACAACAAGTCCATCATAATTCATACGGACTCGAAATCGGCCATGCAGGCGCTGCAACACAGTCAACCAAGAGACAACGTCCACATCATCACCTCGATCCTCGCACAGCTACAGGAATTCCAAAGCCAAAACCGACCAGTCGTCTTACACTGGATTCCCAGTCATGTAGGGATCGGAGGAAACGACGTGGCAGACGAAGCAGCCAAGGCAGCTACACGTTCTAGTAGCGTACACATCCAAGTTCCAGCAAGTGTGCAACAGATAAAGAATCACCTCAGAAAGACCAGAAAGCTCCACATCAAAAAGAGCTTCCTTCATGCACTCAACGCCGGGTCCCAATCAGCCAAATGGTACCTGGCGGCCACAAAAGGGGAACCACCTTTCGCTGACAGGAAAACCCCAAGACAAACCCAAGTCAGCCTTCATCGACTACGACTAGGGTACAAGTGCTCCTGGCAGATGATCGGCAATGACGTCATGGATTGCACCTACTGTCAGGAGCCAGCAGCCAACCCACTTGAGCATTATCTCCTCGACTGCGAGGTCACACAAAGCCTCAGAAACAAAACTCAAATCTCCCCAGAAGCACACACAACACCAGCGGCCACTCTAACCCGAAAGGCCCATACAGACCACATTCACCACCTACTCCGGGTCATCACACGATACCCACCACCCAGATAGCTTAGTAAGCATCCTTTCCCAGCAAGTGCGGACCCCATTTCGGGGGGCGCGCCACTCCGAAACTGACCACATCCAAGAGTGGGGGTTGGTGGTAAGCGTCCACTGATCGGGGGTCCGCTCACACTTGCAACCTGCAGTATCCTTCCATCTGCAGGTGGGACCACCTCCAATCCCAATCCGGTCTGGCTGCTCCTCGAGCTCCAGCCGGAACCACCAAACGGGCCGCCTATAGGCAAAGGCCCGTGTCGGACTACGGTCCGACAATCTCAACAACAACACAACAACCCAGGGAGGACATTCTACACTCAGCTACTGGACCAGCAACACCTCTCTCAGCTCCTCACCTAGTCACTCCTAAGCACTGCGCTGTACAAACAATATATATACAGAAAGCGCATCGTGAGTTTCTATCCAACCTCATTCCTGAGTGAAGACATCTACATGTACGTACGTTTGTGTGCCCATACAAAGAGATAATAGACAACTAAAGAGAATTGACAACTGGCCACATACGGTACGCTACAAGACCTAATTATTTGGCAAAAATTGGGGGTCGACCTCTAAACGGGTAATAGTTTCGTTAGGTTGAAAAATATTTACCAGTAACTACCAGTAAACAATGGAAACGATGCACCAACACACCACCCGCTGTGAGTGTCGGTACAGTTGCCAGGGCAGATCTCTTGCGAGCCCAAAGTAGCCAAATCCATGGTATGGTAGCGCAGGACGATGTAAAACAAAGTATTCATTTATTAAAGTTAATTTATAGATACTGGACATAAATTTTTGTTCATTACATTTGAAACATCAATCTTTGTTAAGTAAATTTGAAACAAGAGAAAACTACGATACTGGATTTTCATTAAAATTACATCACAAGTATATTTTACCTTAACTGTGACTGAATGAATATATTCTCGGAAATAAATATGGAAATGTAATATTTTGGCTGGAATGACGTACATATTATAGTGGGAAGTGGGATAAAATCATGAGGAAAGACTTTCGCTTTCTTTCGTTGTTCAAAATATTTTACCGTAATCGCTTTTCGAATGGTTTTCAGTTAAAAAACTGTTGTACTCGTACTGTATTACAATAATATTTTATCCTATCATTAGCCTTATAATCCCACAACTGAAAACCATTCGAAAAGCGATTACGGTAACATCTTTTGAACAAAAGAAAGCGAAAGTCATTGCTTTCGTCACTTTCCACTGTAATACGTACATCATTTCAGCAAAAATATTACATTTCCATGTTCTCAGAAATAAATGGTAGTTTTGTTGAAACGTAATGTACAGTATTTAACATTAAAATGCAAAAATAGCTATAAAAACAATTAATACACCCGTAATGTACTGGCTGGCATCTCCACTCGTCCCTGCTCCTGCCAGTCACCTCCTCCCTGCTCTATCCCTCCGCCTCCTCCACATCGTCACTACTGTTGTATTACAATAATATTCTATCCTAATTGACTTGAATAAATACTACGATACCATATTTCTGAATATTTTCATTAAAATCCATCCAAATCATTTTCCTTGCCATCGTCTGCAGCACCACACAGCTTCTCCCAGTCCTCTCCATGAACAGGGCTAGAGGGTACGTGTTTTTCGAATCGTTTTCAATTAAAAAAATGTTACATCACACGTATATTTTACCTAAACTGCGCCTGAATGAATATATTCTTAGAAATAAATAGTAATTTTGCTGAAACACGATGTATTTCAATGTAAAATAGGATAAAATACATGAGGAAAACAAAAGACTTCACCTAACCTTCCAATGTCCAAGAGATGTTACTCGTTTTTTTAATAGTTTTCGGTTAAAATACTGTTATATTACAATGATATTATATTCATACTGTGCTTGATATACTACATTCACATTAATTAAATATTTTTGCTGAAATGACGTAAGTATTACAGTGGAATGTGGGACAAAATCGTGACGAAAGCAATGACTCGCTTTCTTTCGCTCAAAAGATGTTTCTGTAATCGCTTTTCAAATAGTTTTCAGTTAAAAAACTGTTGCATCACAAGTGAATTAGGATATTATTGTAATACAACAGTTTTTTAACTGAAAACCATTTGAAAAGCGATTACAGTAACATCTTTTGAGCGAAAGAAAGCGAATCATTGCTTTCGTCACTTTCCACTGTAATACGTACGTCATTTCAGCAAAATATTACATTTCCATATTCTCAGAAATAAATAGTACTTTTGCTGAAACGTGATGTATTTCACTGTAAATTAGGATAAAATACATGACGAAAACAAGAGACTTTACCTAACCTTCCAATGTTCCAGAGACGTTACTCGTTTTATCAGTAGTTTTCGGTTAAAATACTCTTATATTAGTGATATTCTATTCATACTGTGCTTGATATAATACATTCATGGAAATGTAATATTTTTACAACTACAATGCTGATGTCAACACAAGTGTGGTTACAGCGAGACTGACTGAGTGAGGGAGAGCTATGCGTGTGTGTAAGAGGTTGCGGGAGCGGCGGTGTCCCGTGTTCGGTGCCGGGCGCGAGTTGAATGGCGTGCGATTTGAATGTACTTCAATGTACAGAATATTCCTCTGGCGGGACGAAACACGAGTATGACTCGTCTTAGCTACCACTCCGGGGTTTCCCTTCTCCATATCCTGGTTGTTGCGTCACTGACCTGTTTAGACTCGTCCTACCAAGGTCAGGATGTACGTTAGTCAAAAAGGGGGGAGTGGGGGGGGGGGGGGGAAGATGACAAAAAATTAGGTCAATATTGTGTAATTATGTTTGGTAGGCACATTAGTTGGTTCAAAGTGTCCCTAATGATATGTCAAGTCAGGTCACACCCCAGTCAGGGTATTATGACAGTGGTATTTTTAAAACACTTCTCCCCCTTTCCCCCGAAGGTAGGAGTCGTTCCTTCTAGGGGGGGGTTTTAATCACCCTACTGTGGCCGTGAGACTTATGACTACTCCCCCTTCGTAAACAAGAGGTCAATAATTTTCATCTCATTCACGTAATTCAGTAAGACAGTGATCACAATTTAAAGGAGGAATCCCAGTTTAACCCCAGGTCACATCCTCACACAGGGTCAGGTCAGGTCACATCCTCTCACAGGGTCAGGTCAGGTCATCCCAGTAAGAGGACACGAACAAGACTAAGCTTGGTACTTGGCTTGTGAGTTTGTTTTGATTCTCACCCGAAGATTAGCCCCCCCCCCAGCTTATTTCACCTGGAGATTAACCTCCCTAACTCACCAGGTAGCATTAGGGTGGACACATGAATTATTTTACCTGTAATTAGTACCTTTAATTAATGTCTCCGTGATATTTAATTGTTACTCGTAATTATTACCTGTAGAATGACCCCATTTGGCCTCTACCTGTAATTATCTACCTGTAATTATCTACCTGTAATACATCTACCTGACAGACTTGTGAAGTTTTCTCAAGTCACATCCGGTGTCACAAGAAATGAAGCGTTGCGTATTACACCACATTGCCAGATGATGTTGTTACGGCTGTTGCAAGACGTACAACCACTATGGTAACGAGTGAGTGTTTTGTTGCCAGGTGTACGATTATTGTGGTAACGAGTGAGTGTTTTGCTGCCAGGTGTACGATTATTGTGGTAACGAGTGAGTGTTTTGCTGCCAGGTGTGCGATTAAAAAAGTCTACATGCAAACACTGTCTACATAATTGAAATATTACACCATGATATAAACAAACTGAACAAAGAGTAAAGTACACTACCTCTTATGTACTAACGATTGTACAGTCACCCAAAGAAGTCCTGTCGCGAACCATGAACCCCGAGATTCAGACTCTTGAATCCGAAGCATTTATGGACACAATAATGTATCGGTGTCTACTGCTTCGGGTTCACGAGTCTGAATCGTGGTTCGCGACAAGACTTTTTTGGGTGATACATCAGGAGACAAGTTGTATAACATGATCAAATTACAGTACATAAATATACTTATTAAAGTTATTTTGAGTTTATATTTACGTTTTAGGGTCTTGGGTTCGACCAGCGTGTTGTTTCTCCTGCAAGAATTGGTAGACTAGTGAGCAATAATCATCCAATCGCAGCCCTAGGCGTGAGCATCTGTTTTATATTAGACGACCAACAAACAAGTTGTCAGCACTGCCCTCCCCCTCTCTCATGTTTATCTTCCTGTAGCAGTAACATCTCAACCTCTGTCTCATGTTTATCTTACTGTGGCGGTAACACCAAATAATAATATCAAATAATAACAATAACACCAAATAACCTAAACTTCCACAATAACTCTTGAGCACTATTATAATCCCATAGTATGATTTAACCTTTGAATACGATGAGTTTGCACACCTTGAGTACGATGACATAACCGCCTTGAGTACGAGGACTTGAACACCAATACGGCTGTACTCTACTCACCGCCTCATTTCCGTCACTAATATAACAGCAAAAATATATATTCTTAAGGCCAGACTTTGCTATCTTCCTCTTCCTTCCTGTCAAACACACACACACACACACACCTACTCCTGGGTGTACCGTCTAGCTCAGTGTTTTTAAAACTTTTTATACTGCGACCCACAGCCAGAACAACAATTTGAATTGCGACCCATTAAACCTAAGTGTAATGATATGAAATGAGTAAATCAAAGACAAACACTGCTCTCCTTGCAGTCGCTTCCTAGACTGTGGAGTGTACATTACGATAACCAAGCCTAAATTATGGTGCATTTATTTTTATTTTCTTATTTATTTTCGCGATCCATTTTATTTTTTTTCTTATTTATTTTCGCGACCCATTTTTATTTTGCGACCCAATTTATTTATTTCGCGACCCACTGAAGGGTCGGGACCCATAGTTTGAAAACCCCTGAACTGGACAGGTGCGGAACGGAACACTGGGCAATTCTAGGTCAGGGTTGGTTAGCTCGATACACGGAACCATTCGCGTTAAAAAAAATTATATATAAACACTTTTAGTTACGATACAGAATTTACAGTAATAGATTAGCAAGAGAAATTGCTCACCCAATGATTAGATACCCGAGTTCATTTCACCTAAAGTGCAGTGTACTTAATATTGGAAGAACAAATACTGTCTATGTATACAGCCTTAACAACATCAACCTAGAGAAGTCGACTTGTGAAAGAGACTTAGGGGTACTTGTAAGTCCGGACCTACGACAAACAGTGCGTTAATGTTCGAAATAAGGCAAAAAGTATTAGGTTTTATATCTAGAAGTGTAAGTAATCAGAGTGCAGAGATCATATTGCAACTATATCTTGCGCTAGTCAGGCCACACCTCGATATGCGGTTCAGTTCTGGTGCCCTAATTATAGAATGTATATCAATTCACTGGAGTCGGTGCAGCGAAGAATGACGAAAATGATTCCGGGACTTAGAAACCTTCCATATCAGGATAGGTTAAAGAAACTTAACTTGCATTCCCTAGAAAGACGAAGAGTGCGGGGAGATATGATAGAAGTATTTAAGTGGGTGAAAGGAATCAAAGGAGATATAGATAAAGTTCTTATATCCGAGCAGGATAGGACTCCTAGCAACGGATTTAAGTAGGATAGGTTTAGGAGGGAAATAGGAAGGAACTGGTTCACAAATAGGGTGATGGACGAGTGGAACAAGCTTAGCAAACTTTGTAGTAAGTGATGGAATGCTGGAAAGTTCCAAAAGGAGGCCTATTACAGACTCCTTATTTTCTATGTTCTTAACATACCGCCTAACTAAAGTAACCTAAACTGACGTGAATTAAATCAAATCAAACGCTAAATTAACCCCCCCCCCCCCCCCCAGGTATCAGGTAGCGTTAAGGTGCTGAAGCTATCGGTAACATTACGCTGTGGGTGACTCGTCTTCATGTGATCCATCTTACCTCCCATCACCGGTTTAAAATATAAACACTCACTAAAAAAAAAGAATTTAAATAAACTTGACCTTCACCGCCTTCTGCTGGGGGTACCTTTGGGTGGGGGGTGGGGAGACGTCATCCGTCACCAATCATTTTACGTTATATCAATAAACTCTTTCCTCAACAAAATATCATATATTATTTACCTTGAATATTATCTTCTAATCCTCCAGGAACACGATGGAAGCCTCGTGGAGGACTTGTACTCGGTAGGGAAGGCTCGAGGACCAGTTTCTTGGAGCCACAAAGTTTCCTAGTAACACTCATGGCGGGTCTAGCACTATGTCTCAAGAATAATTAATGGATCCTCCTCCCAGCCAGTGTTACCATACCACCCATGCACATCCCTAAACCTACCACAAACGACTATCATAATTCTGTTTATTCAAATGTAAAAAGAAAACTACTTCTACTTATAATATTAATCGTTAAATTCAACTTGAAAAAGCTACATATATGTAAATATCAGGAGAGAAAAAGCTTTAATTATTTATTTATAAGAACATGAAACTAAAATAAATTCACTCAATGGACGTCAAATCAATACTATAATTATTTATGGAAGTCTGTGTATATTAATATTAAAATAATAAAATATAATAATCTACAAAATAATAATAATAAAATAAATAAAATACTTTACATAAACGTGATCCCGTTGATATTTTTAATTTACGAACGGAGGCGAAGCAACATTATGTCTCAACAATAAACTAAAAACACCATTACAAAACAGAAAAATATAAACACAATACAGTAATCAGTAGTACAACTAACCTGGTGTAGAGTCTGGCGTAACTATCGTATTTTTTTTTTTATTTGCGACTAGAAAATTGACCAGGCAGCCGAGGACGAGATATGGCAACAGTGTGTCTGAGGCGGGAAACTAGCATTGCTTTGGTCATTCTAATATCCACTAAACCTCTTATTTCACCATTATAAAGTAAATATTTCACCATTTTAAACACTCATATATAAACTAAATTAAATATATAACATTTATAAAGTTTATAAAGGCATATAAGAAGGATATTTACGTTTGCATTGAAAAAAAAAATGTGTTACGTTAACCACTCATTCCATCATTCCTGTGTTCAAATTTTCTTCGTTAAATATACGACTCAACAAACACCTAACGCTTTTCAAACTTATATATATAATCTGATACTAAATGATATATATTAGAATCATAACCATACTAGGATTAAACATAGGCTGTATTTAATTTACCAGGGTCCATTCATTGATCTTTAAGCGCTCTTGTTGTTGACTGTTTTGAATCGAGTTATATAAACAAATCATTATTATTTATCATATCCAACCTTATATAAAAGTAACATAGGAGTTATTTATTATGTAAAAGTAATATAGTTTTGTTATTTTAAAAGTAATATTAGTAGTTAATAGGAAGATAGAATAGACAACACATTATATATTGAATCACGTTGAAGAATATTCATCCTTATCTCTCGTGACGATAAGGTCTTTAAGCCGCGTTCCAATACTTACAAGAAACGGCGTATAGACTTACAGACAGACAGCAACAGAACACTTGAAAGAGATTACTTACTTTCTCCCAAGTTACTTGAGACGAGGGTTTAGGGAGGAGCACCCTCTTGGAACGCCGTCTTGCTCCTAATTAATACAACTCTAAGGATGTGTTTGGCATGCCAGCTTTTCAGATAGTGAAGCCGGTGGAGGTCTGGGTCCTATCCCGATCTTGGGCCCTCGAGCGCCGTGACAGAAGGTCCTCTCTGGCCTGTCACGAGGGTCATGCCATATGTCAAAACACAGGTCTGCCTTACAACGCTAAGAGGGGAAGGTGGCTGGCGTCTCACCACCACCACTAATGCCCCCTGATACTAGTCTTTAGCTCACACACACACACACCAGGTCCACACGCCTGAGTAAGGCTCGTTTAGGCCTTCCACTTGCCCGTTTGAGGATCACGGGAAAGGTATATATGACTCCCACATGCCCGGGTAAGGCTCATGATACCAAGGCCTCCATCACGCCCGGTGAGGCTCACATAGGCCTCCTCACGCCCGTTAAGACTCACATAGGCCTAGTGAGCTGTAGAATTGTTTACTCTGCTCGTGTTAAATGTGTAAGGCAGTTTAGTGTTAAGTTTGGTGCCGTTTGTTGTAGATGATTCAAACTCTCGACTCTTCTGTTGTTGTTGTTTTCTTTGTTTTTTGTTTCTCTTTTTATTGATCTTCGATTCTTGACTTGTTCTTGTAACTACATGTACGCGTCGATGAGAGAGAGAGAGAGTTGGTTAGTTTTGTCTCTCTTCCCACAACACAGTCAGGGGGGCAGCACTACGTCACTCATCACCCGTCTAAAAATGACTGTTTATAATTCCTTGTAACTTACAACGTAAGATATATGACGAAATTATTACATCATCATAACATAAAACGACTCAAAATGAAGACCGTTTTATTCCCTGGAAATTAAAGCCTCTTGCCCCCTTGACACTTCTTTCGTGGCTAATTCCTTTTTTTTTTTTTTTACTTACCGTGAACACAGAGATGGTAAGAGCCTTCAAGAACGGCCGATGAATCATTGAGCGAGGGGCGTAGAGACCACCAGTAATTGTGGAGATGAAATATGATATCGCGAGTAATGACCCATTATTCAGTCTCTTATGGCTACCTCACTACCTCGTAAAACCTCCAAGTTGGCCTCTTTTGCCCCGCCAACTTCAAATATTCTGTCTTCATTACATATCTGCTTCATCAGTCTGTAGAATATTCTCTGTCCATCACCTCTCTCTTTACTACCTACATCTTGTAACTCAACTGCTCCCTCGACCACACACACACATTTCGTCTTGCCGTTGTTGCTGTTGACTAGTGACTATAACTTAATGATCCCACTAGAGTAAGTGTAGTGTAGGAGAGATCTGTGGAACGATGGACATACAACTCTGAAATACATCTTGATTCTCTTGTTCCCGTGTCTGAATCACCGCTGTTACCTCATAATTGATCGTTAATGAGAATATTTGCGTTTGCATTCGGTCATAAAATAAGACACTGTTTCTTTATGGAATTGAATTACGTTTTACATCCCCCCCCCCCCAAGTCCTCGTTTGCTGGTTAGTTAACGTCTAGTTTATGGGTCCTCATGGTTCAGTCACTACACCTTTCATATCTCGAAAACATCGTAACTCACTTAATTGTTTACCTACACGAAACGCTGACAACCTTTCCGTCCCTACTTCTCTACTTCCCTCCCTCCCTCCCCTCTCCCTACCCCCCTCCCCTAACCCCCTTTACTTCCTCCCCTCCTCTAACCCCCTTTACCTCCCCCCTACCCCCCTTAACTCCCTCCCTCCCTACCTCTTCCCCAACTCTTGCCAGCCTACGGAGACCTTCTCATCTCACACACCCTAACATTCTCGACATACTTCTCTCCTACTCGTCAACTTTCAGTGACTTCACCATCCTCTCTCCTTACCGTCACCTCCTCTCTTCTTTACCATCATCCACCATCTTCACAATACATTCTCTACTACTTCATCCGTTTCTCATCCTCCACTGAGCTCGTCTCTTGCCAGCTCCTGGACCTCTCTGATGCTGAACTTTATGTTCCTTCAGTTCTATTACAATATAAATTTATATTTTATTTATCTTAGTGTTTCCCTGTTGTCTCTAAACTCAGCTACTAAAGCCGTCTACCCTGGGAGTGATTTACGGTTAACAAATTTATTGGCAAAGCTTGGAGTTCAGTTTGCCTATACTGAGTAATTCAGTCAAGCCTTGTCACTGAGGGTGCTATCACTGTTCACTGCCACACAGGACAGGTTTATATACAGTAGAAGTCATATTCTATTTGAGGACTAAAATCAATGTGGGCTAGCAGCAAATTTTGGATGGACAGCAAGAATGTCCCCAAGCACCCCTGAATGTATACATGACCCAGTAGGAACACGAGGAAACAGAATATCTCTTATATGGCCTTCAACCTTCCAGCCCCGAAATCCCTCTAATCTCTACAACCCAAAACTCTCACAAACATAACCAAACAACCTCACAACCTCCATGACAAAGAACTCACCAACTCCTACAACGCCGTGTACTGTAGATAGCGTATCCTCACCAGCTGTTTCCTGGGCCTGGCCAGACCCACCACAGCTCCGCTCGTAATTCCTACCACGTGGACCTGAGTTTATTTTCTCCTCTCCTAACATTTAGACATTGGGACTTTTATGATTAAATATTGTTGATGATGACACTGGGTCTGTGTAAACCCTCACTAAGATGTAAGACCACTGTTATGACGAAAACATTTGTCCTTTTCAGAAGAAATTGTACGCGAGAGAATCAACTCAACTGTGGAGGAAGGGTGGAGAGCAGGACGGTGTGAGGAGTAAGGAGACGCCGCCACGGTCAAAGTGCGACACCGTATTTGTTATTTCTGCCGTGTGTTTACCCTGGGAGATGAGGGCTGGTGCAGGGCTGGTGGCATATGGGCCCCAACGCTGACGGACGGCCCCCACCCCTCCCCTCCCCTCTCCGCTTCTGCACTGCAAGCTTGGAGATCTTCGAAAAGTAAGAAAATCATTTGTTTGCGGAATAATGTCATTCTAAACACACAAGTGAATTTCCAAGATGTATAATTCCATATAAGATTTCAGTCTGATGTCTGTTAATATTTTTTTTAAACTCATAAACTTTCTTTGAGTAGAATGAATATCATGTTCTTTTAAGCAGTAGAGAGAAAGTGTGTCTTGAAAGTGAATCATGTACAAGGACTTAAATTTCCCTGAGTCTTGTGATCTGCTAGAATTTACCGTCTGTTTTCACTGTCAGGGGTTTGGTAACACTAATCACCTGTCATCACAATCATGTTTTTCCTGAAGGTTAACTTTTAAAAGGACTGCGTCAATTTGTTCCATTTTAAAACATTGGTTACTGAAACTTATTGCAATGAAATATACCATTCAGTAGCTAAACTTTAAGAGATTCACACACACACACACACATACACACACAAAAAGGAATGGAACCAGTGTTAAACAGAGGTGAACAGTGGTGAACAGTGCTTAAGTCAGTGAGAACAACTCAACAGTAACAGTCGTACTCAAGTTAACCTTCACACAGTGAGGTCCCAGGTACCCAGTGATAACGGCCCGTGAGACCCAACAACCAGCGATGTGTTAATCCGTCTACGATAGGAAGGCCTGGGGCCACACCTCACTCATATAACACCATCTGTGAGGGAATTACTACACCACGTCAAGTCCCTCATAACACCATCTGTGAGGGAATTACTACACCACGTGATGCCCCTCATAACACCATCTGTGAGGAAGTTACTACACCACGTCAAGTCCCTCATAACACCATCTGTGAGGGAATTACTACACCACGTGAGGTCCCTCATAACACCATCTGTGAGGGAATTCGTACACCACGTGATGCCCCTCATAACACCATCTGTGAGGGAGTTACTACACCACGTGAGGCCCCTCGTAACACCATCTATGAGGGAATTACTACACCACGTGAGGCCCCTCATAACACCATCTGTGAGGGAATTACTACACGTGAGGTCCCTCATAACACCATCTGAGGGAACTACTACACCACATAGGTCCCTCCTAACACCATCTGTGAGGGAATTACTACACGTGAGGCCCCTCATAACACCATCAGCGAGGGAATTACTACACCACGCCAGGTCCCTCATAACAACATCTGAGGGAACTACTACACCACGTGAGTTCCTCCTAACACCATCTGGGAGGGAGTTACTACACTACGAGTTTGCTGTTCAACACCTACATTAATCTGTATGTTCACTGTATGTTCCTTTACCTTTCTTTAATGAAGGCTTTTGTTAAACCACCAATGTATGTAATAAGTCATTTATGTCCAATGGATATTTTCAGCCTTCGGGCTGCAGAACTTTTTCAATAAACCGTTAATTATTATTATTATTATTATTATTATTATTATTATTATTACACACACACACATTTTAAAGGGTAGGGTCAGAATTTTTACAACCAGTGAAGAAGATATTTATGAAGCTGTGTTGGTGTTACGAGACAAAACGCTGTCCGCCTTTCTGTTGAATCGTGAATTAAAAGGCAGATACGACAGAGAGAGAGAGAGAGAGAGAGAGAGAGAGAGAGAGAGAGAGAGAGAGAGAGAGGTGCTAGTGTGAAAGATTGTGAATAATTAGGTGGGAAAGTATATGTATGAATGAATGACTGAATGAGTGTGTAAAACTGAGTGTGTGTGAGTGAATTAGTGAAAAAGTGTGTGTGTGTGTGTGTGTGTGTGTGTGTGTGTGTGTGTGTGTGTGTGTTTGTTATATGTGTATTATTCGTGTATTTTCATCCTCCATCTCTCTAGTTTTTTCAACATGTGTTTGTGCCGCGGGTTCATGTTTGATTATTTGAGTGCATGACTATGGCAGTATGTTTGCGTGTCTGTCAATCACATCTTGACAGCTAATTGAAATCCCTCTTAACATGATGTAATGCGGATGTGTAGACGGTGAGCTGAGCTAAAATAATGGTGTACTGGTTTACGTTATATCATGAGAGCGACAAATTTAACATGATACACATACCCACATAGGATACATAACTCACACAAACGTAAGTCAAATAAAAAAGTTTGTATAAAATGAGTCACCAGTGCGTCATCAGCACTTGTCACCAGTCGGTCATCAAACACTTGTTGCCATCTGCTTGATCTACGAAGCGTCACCAAGCACTGTAGTGTCAGTAGGCAGTGTCAGCAGGCAGTGTCACCAAACCGCATCACCAGGAGACCTTACACTTAAGCGTCACCAGGCAGCGTCATCAGGAAACGTCACCAGGCACTGTCACCAGAAGGGCACCAGCTGGGTGGTCTTGGCTGACAAGGGCGGTACAGGTGGCACTCCCGCCGGGATCTAAGTGGCGCTGTTTACATTATGTGCCCTGAGTGACAGTCAGCTGGCAGGGTGGGCACGGAGGGTGGTGGGCACTGTGGTGGTGGGCACGGAGGGTGATGGGCACTGTGGTGGTGGGCACGGAGGGTGGTGGGCACTGTGGTGGTGGGTACGGAGCTTTTTCAGAGGGTGGGTTCAGAGGGTGGGCAGGAAGATTGGATTGATTGACGCTGTTTCGAATTCTGCAGTGCTGGTGGTGATGGGAATGGTGTTGACGGTCGTAGTGATGATGATCCTGACAGTGATGATGATGTGATGATGATGACGATGGTCATGTTGTCTCTTGTTCATCATTGGTTCTCTCTCGTCATGTGATTATTGCTGCCCTTCTTTTAATCCGATTCCTATCACTCCTGGAGCTGTTGTTGTTACCGTCTCTACTGTTGTTGTTAATATATCTGTTGTTGCTGCTGTTGTTTTTGTTATTAATGGAGATACTCTGTGGTAAATAAAGTCGTCTAGTGTTAATCAATTAGTTTATTTGTTTTTGCTGTTGTTGTTGTTGTTGCTGCTTTTATTGTTAGTTCCCCGCCTGTTGTTGTTACTGTTGATAATTGTATAGAATTATAGAATTACTACCTTAGGTTTGTTTAATATTTATCCTGACAGTGTACAGCCGAGAATACATCCACCAATCACCATTACCTGCAGTCTTACTTCACCAGGTATTGCCAGGTAAAATTGGGAGTACGAGAGCCAGGGTGGGGTCGATGGAACTTTGGCTGGCCGTACAGTACGTCTATTAGTCCCTGTATTTGTGCTTCTACAAACTTTTACGTATATTACACTAGTAGTTGTGCTATAAATAATAAAGTTACCATGACCTCCAAGTGTCGAAGTTTTAGGAGTACAAACCCGTAAGAGTGGGTGTGTGTGTGTGTGTTAATTTATATTCATAAAAGAAACTTAAGAACCCGATACAAGCAGATAATTCTCACAGTGTAAGACCACAACTAACACTGCCTCCGTACTACTACTACTACTACTACTACTACTACTACTACTACTACTAATAATAATAATAATAATAATAATAATAGTAATAATAATAATAATAATAACATATTAACATCTTCACGTGAAACAATAAAAATAATAACATTACTTTCACACATTGTTATTAGTAAACAACGATTTACCTTTATACTTGGTTTACGAAACATAAATACAAGTTCTGAAACTTTCACCAGCAGCGCCCCTCGTGGTGAACTGACGGCCTTGTCCCACCGTCATGTTCCCCGAGGCCAGGGTCAAACCTTGGGGGTGTTGGTGTTGTTCGTTGTTGTTCGTTGTTGTTGTTGTTTGTTGTTGTTCGTTGTCGCTGTTGTTCGTTGTCGCTGTTGTTCGTTGTTGTTCGTTGTTGTTGTTGTTCGTTGTTGTTGTTGTTGGTTGTTGTTCGTTGTTGTTGTTGTTCGTTGTTGTTGTTGTTGTTGTTGTTCGTTGTCGCTGTTGTTGTTGTTGGTTGTTGTTCGTTGTTGTTGTTGTTCGTTGTTGTTGTTGTTGTTCGTTGTCGCTGTTGTTCGTTGTCTAACCCCCCTCAAAAAAAACAATAAAAATAAAAAAAACAAGAAAAAGAAAAAAAACAGGAATGAAAAATAATAAAATAAAAGGTACCGAAAAAAATAGGAATAATAAATGAATAAATAAATAAAAAAAATAAAATAAAATTAATAAATACATAAAAATAAAAAATAAATAAAAAATAAGGTGTGGAATGGTACCTTCCGTCAGGGACAGCGGAAGGGTCCACGAAGCACCAAAAAAAAAAAATATAAAATATAAAAAGAACCGAAAAAAATAAACCATAACTAAAAAAAAAATAGAAATAAAAAAAAATAGAAAAATAAATAAAAAAACGATAAAAAAAAGGACCGAAACAATAAACCATAAAATAACTAAAAAAAATAAATAAAATAAAATAAAAAAGAATAAAACAAAAAACGATAAAAAAAAGGACCGAAACAATAAACCAAAAAAAAAAAAAAAAAAAATTTTAGACCAATAACTATGGCACCATCACCCATGTATACCCTGAGGTCAGACCAACAACTATGGCACCATCACCCATGTATACCCTGAGGTCAGACCAACAACTATGGCACCATCACCCATGTATACCCTGAGGTCAGACCAACAACTATGGCACCATCACCCATGTATACCCTGAGGTCAGACCAACAACTATGGCACCATCACCCATGTATACCCTGAGGTCAGACCAACAACTATGGCACCATCACCCATGTATACCCTGAGGTCAGACCAACAACTATGGCACCATCACCCATGTATACCCTGAGGTCAGACCAACAACTATGGCACCATCACCCATGTATACCCTGAGGTCAGACCAACAACTATGGCACCATCACCCATGTATACCCTGAGGTCAGACCAACAACTATGGCACCATCACCCATGTATACCCTGAGGTCAGACCAACAACTATGGCACCATCACCCATGTATACCCTGAGATCAGACCAACAACTATGGCACCATCACCCATGTATACCCTGAGGTCAGACCAACAACTATGGCACCATCACCCATGTATACCCTGAGGTCAGACCAACAACTATGGCACCATCACCCATGTATACCCTGAGGTCAGACCAACAACTATGGCACCATCACCCATGTATACCCTGAGGTCAGACCAACAACTATGGCACCATCACCCATGTATACCCTGAGGTCAGACCAACAACTATGGCACCATCACCCATGTATACCCTGAGGTCAGACCAACAACTATGACACCATCACCCATGTATACCCTGAGGTCAGACCAACAACTATGACACCATCACCCATGTATACCCTGAGGTCAGACCAACAACTATGGCACCATCACCCATGTATACCCTGAGGTCAGACCAACAACTATGGCACCATCACCCATGTATACCCTGAGGTCAGACCAACAACTATGGCACCATCACCCATGTATACCCTGAGGTCAGACCAACAACTATGGCACCATCACCCATGTATACCCTGAGGTCAGGCCAACAACTATGGCACCATCACGCATGTATACCCTGAGGTCAGACCAACAACTATGGCACCATCACCCATGTATACCCTGAGGTCAGACCAACAACTATGGCACCATCACCCATGTATACCCTGAGGTCAGACCAACAACTATGGCACCATCACGCATGTATACCCTGAGGTCAGACCAACAACTATGGCACCATCACCCATGTATACCCTGAGGTCAGACCAACAACTATGGCACCATCACCCATGTATACCCTGAGGTCAGACCAACAACTATGGCACCATCACCCATGTATACCCTGAGGTCAGACCAACAACTATGGCACCATCACCCATGTATACCCTGAGGTCAGACCAACAACTATGGCACCATCACCCATGTATACCCTGAGGTCAGACCAACAACTATGGCACCATCACCCATGTATACCCTGAGGTCAGACCAACAACTATGGCACCATCACCCATGTATACCCTGAGGTCAGACCAACAACTATGGCACCATCACCCATGTATACCCTGAGGTCAGACCAACAACTATGGCACCATCACCCATGTTACTGTATACAAACTGGTGTATGAGGGAGGGAGGGAGGGGGAGTGTGTGTGTGTGCACGATCAAGGGATGGAGAGTGTATATGGGTCTACGAGAGTGGGGGGACTAGAGGGGGGGTTGTTAGAGTGGGAGGGGGAGGGAGAGAAAGAGAGGAAGGGAGAAATGAGATGTCTTCCAAGGTATTATTTTTAAATCATTCTTAAAGTGCACTGCATTACACATATTTTATTTTATTTATAGGTAATATGAATAAAATCGAACGACGCATTAAAATGTAAACCTTCAACAAATATTCCTAATAATCCCAACATCCACATCGGGTGAGAAGAAGACACACGTAAGGAGATTAGTTTGCCGGGCGTAAAGTGCAGTATGGGTAAGTAGCGGTAGCTATTTGCTCTATTGGACACGTGATCAACGCGACCATGACGCGACGCTGGACTGGTGGTCCCTCCCCCACCTGACTCTGACGTTGGTGTACGTGTCTGTGTTCATCCAGGAGAGAGAGATATTATTTGTCTTGTAACGTATCTAAGAGAAGACTTGGTGTTACACACATGCTCATGGTAGGTGGAAGTTTAAGACCTTCTCTAAGTAAAATATAAAGGTTCCTCGATACAGAACACACTAACTTACCTCCCTGAACGCATCAGGAAGTAGTCGTCATTATCTGAAGTAACTCTACTTCACATCTTATATAATATAAATGGCAAGGAAGCTGTAGCATAAATAATGAAGCTGCAACATCGACGCCGGAGGGAAGGAGAGAGTTAATAATAGCTCCGCGACCCATGACCTACACACAGGTGAAATTCTTGAAATTCTTTATCGGATTTGAAGATGCGCCCCTTCCCTCGTCCTCATCTTCCAACACCGACTTGACCCCTTAACTCCTACAGGTGCCTCAAAATGCTGCGGTAGGAGACAACATAATGATCAAAACCAACGTGAGACTGATACGAATTTACTCTGGATTCATAGAGTTTTAGAATCTTGGTGCTGGGGACACTCATTGGGACCCCACAGAGGCGGAAAAACAACCCAGATGATCCCGTAGAGTGAACAGTCAGAGTTACTTGTTGGTGTTCACATCAGGAGGAAACTTAGGTGGCCCCCTCAGTACATCATCTACCGCCTGCACCACCACACCAGGTACTTCCACTCGCCACCACACCTCCCCCTGCCATCTATACCACCATACCAGGCACCTCCCACTCGCCACCACACCTCCCCCTGCCATCTATACCACCACACCTCACCCTGCTACCTATACCACCACACCTCCCCCTGCTACCTATACCACCACATCTCACCCTGTCACATATACCACCAATCCTCCCCCTGCCACCACACCTCCAAACCTCCCCTTGCCGCCCACACCACCTGCCACCCACACCACCACCTGCCACCCACACACCACCACCTCCCACCCACACACCATCACCTGCCGCCCACACCATCACCTGCCCTTGCCCACCACACCTCCCCTTGCCGCCCACACCACCACCTGCCGCTCACACCGCCATCTGCCATCCACACCACCACCTACCGCCCACACCACCACCTGCCGCCCACACCACCACCTCCCACCCACACACCACCACCTGCCACCCACACCACCACCTGCCACCCACAAACCACCACCTCCCATCCACACACCACCACCTGCCACCCACACCACCACCTGCCACCCACAAACCACCACCTCCCACCCACACACCATCACCTGCCGCTCACACCATCACCTGCCACCCACACCACTACCTGCCACCCACACACCACCACCTGCCCTTGCCCACCACACCTCCCCTTGCCGCCCACACCACCACCTGCCGCTCACACCACCATCTGCCATCCACACCACCACCTACCGCCCACACCACCACCTGCCGCCCACACCACCACCTGCCGCTCACACCACCACCTACCGCCCACACCACCACCTGCCGCCCATACCACCACCTGCCGCTCACACCACCATCTGCCATCCACACCACCACCTACCGCCCACACCACCACCTGCCGCCCACACCACCACCCGCCGCTCACACCACCACCTACCGCCCACACCACCACCTGCCGCCCACACCACCATCTGCCACCCACACAGCACCACCTGCCGCCCACACCACCACCTACCGCCCACACCACCACCTGCCGCCCACACCACCATCTGCCACCCACACAGCACCACCTGCAGGCTACATTTCACCAAAATAATTCAATCATTTCTTAAATTAAAAATTCCTTCACGAAACTTAATTAACTCGGCCACTTGATATACATTTTTATTAAAAAAAAATAATGTACATGAAAAAACTTTCGGCTGGCGTCAAGATGTATTAGGAGAGGGGAAGGGGAAAGAGATAGGGGGAAGAGGGGGAGAGAGAGAGAGAGAGAGGGGGGAAGAGAAAAGAGAGGGGGAAAGGGGAAAGAGGGAGGAAAGGGAAAAGAGAGGGGAAGCAAAAAGAGGGGGAGGGGAAAGTGAAGGGAGGGGAGAGGGCGAGCGGGAAAGAGAGAGGGAGGAAAGAGAGAGGGAGGAAAGAGAGAGGGAGGAAAGAGAGAGGGGAAGGGGGAAAGAGAGAAGGGAAGGGAAAGAGAGGGGATGGGAGGAGAGAGAGAAGGGAGGGGAAAGAGAAGGGAAGGAGAAAGGAATGAGGAAAGAGAAGGGAAGGAGGAAAGGAAAAGAGAGGGGAGGGGGGAAGAGAATGGAAAGAAGAGGGAGGGTGAGGGAAGACAGGATTATGGGAGGAGAGTAAGAGATGTGAAGAAAGAAGCGGGGGGGGGGGACACAGTGTAATAAAGAAAGAAAAGTGAAAAGGACTGGAGCGTATAGGGAGGGGGAGACAGAGGATAATGGAGGAGAAGGAAAAGAAGGAGGGAGGAAATTGAGGTAGGGGAAAAGAAGGAACGGAAGAATTAAAAGGAGGAAGAAGGTTAAGGAGGAGGAGGAAGAAGGAGAAGAACAGAGGAGACAGGAGAGAAATTGAAAAGGTAAAGAAGCGAGAAGAGAAGAGAAGACAAGAGAAGAGAAGAGAAGACAAGACAAGAGAAGAGGATTTATTAAGGTGAGAGTGAAGAAGGGAGAAGAAGATGAAGGGGAGGAAGAGGAGGAGTGTTGAGGTGAATCAAAGGGACAGGACAGAAGGATAAACATGAGAAGAAGAAGACGAAGAAGGTAGGGAAGAGGAAGCGAAGCGACACCACCATCCATGCATACTAACTACTGTGACGATGAACCACGGATATAATTACGTGGCCTAACGACCCTCCCCCTAATTAGCAATTCACATCAAGAGGAGGATTTCTCACTCGTCATCAGCCTAGGGCCAGAGTCTCTCGCTCGTTAAGGCCGGAAACTGTCTCTCGTTTCCGGTCTGGCTACCTCATACGCAAGTGGCATCTGTTTTCGTCTGTAACGAGCTAATTTGAGGAGTTTGTCTTCCTCTGGAATAGCTCATTTGAGGACTCCATTTTCTTTAGCAGTAAGATCACTTGTGGCATCTGTTATCTTCAGCAGTAAGATCACTTGTGGCCTCTGTTGTCTTCAGCAATAAGATCACTTGTGGCCTCTGTTGTCTTCAGCAGTAAGATCACTTGTGGCCTCTATTGTCTTCAGCAGCAAGATCACTTGTGGCCTCTGTTGTCTTCAGCAGTAAGATCACTTGTGGCCACTGTTGTCTTCAGCAGTAAGATCACTTGAAGCCTCTGTTTTCTTCAGCAGTAAGATCACTTGAAGCCTCTGTTTTCTTCAGCAGTAAGATCACTTGAAGCCTCTGTTTTCTTCAGCAGTAAGATCACTTGAAGCCTCTGTTGTCTTCAGCAGTAAGATCATTTGAAACCTTTCCTTCAGATAATAAGATTACCTTTGTGTGTAAGGGAGTGAGTGCATGAAGGAATGAGTGTGTGAGAGAGTGAGTGCATGAAGGAGTAGGTGTGTGAGGGAGTCAGCCTGAGTGAATGAGTGACTGAAGGAATGAGTGCATAAAGGAGAGAGTGCATGAAGGAGCGAGTGTGTGGGGGAGTGAGTGAGGGAGAGAAATCAGTGACAATATAACACATCTGTTCAGTCACTGTCGCATTAATTAGAAACCTCTTTCCCTGCCCCCATCTTCAAGAGAAAAAAAATCACTTCCGTAAAAAAAATGTAATTGTCATCTTCATATGAAAAAATATTGTCCATGGAAAAAAAAATAACAAAGACGTGAATCTGGTGATAATTAAAAAGAGGCCTTCATATGAATAGTAATTCCTGTTCTCACCATAAAAAGATAACAGGGAAACTAATGATCCATCGTTAAACAAACAGAAACGTCCGTCAAAACGATGATCCCCCCCCAGAACGGCTAATTTATCAGAGGCACAACTTGACAAAACACCTAACGGAAGCATTATGAACTTTGTCTAAATATGATGAAGAGTTAGCTAAAATTTCATGAAAATATTTATTTGCTTACAAAAGATTTATTTTGGATAAAGTTGTGACTATTGACCTTCAGCGGTGATACTAACTTATGGATTGTGGTGTTGTGTACAATGAAAGACAAAAGTCGTGTCGTGAAATTTGATGAAAACATATGGCTAAGGGCTAAACTTTTGGTGCGCTCTGCCTTGTGGTAGGGGGCTCTCATAATGTTTCACAAGTTACATTTAATCTTCGGACAAAACCGTGACGCGACTTTTGTCTTTGATTGTACACAGGGTAAAAAAAGGTCCTTCCTGGATGGGTTCGATGAATTTCGAAATGATCAGTGCGACTCCTGTTGTCTCTGTAAGGTTGTCAAAATCCTTCGTCCGTAGTGTCATTTGCTTTCACACAAAATATAGTAAGATACCCATTTTACCATATTGAACACTGTCTTCTGAGGAAATATATTATTGTAAGGGTTCATAAAACATCTAAATGAATCATATTTCTCCTCTGCACAAGGTTCTGACCAGCCTGTCACCTCGACACGTGTCACACATACTTCAGTTTCGTGTTTCAACAAACAGTAATACTGACATACACACTCACGTAAAGGTTCGTCAAAATTTCTGCATATAAACAATCATTATTATTTGGATATTGTTTTCACATTTAGCCCTCAGCAGTGACCTCGACTTTTGACATATACTAAAATGTGTTCTTTACTTGGTCTAGTAATAATATGTATTCACTTAAAACTTCTTGACGTTATTTGTCAAACATTGTTTTGGCTCTTTAACTTCCTGTGACCTACACGAACATGACAATCAAACTATTCTCCAAGTTCGACGATAAACTTCAACAACATTTTGGGACGTACGGACGAAAAAGAATAGATCCGGGTCGGTGTCAGCAGCGCTAACCACCTGCTGGACCAACAATTACTCCTCCCCTCCTCCGTACACCGCCCACACACTTTTTTTTTTTTTTTGGTAGAGAAAGAGTGGATGAAAGAAGGTTAGCGGGTGAGGATGGTAATGATATTTAGGAAACTGAAGAAATAGAGTTGGCGGTCTGACACCTTAATGCTACTGACTATCTCAGCCGATAATGTAGGTAAAGGTGGGCATTGGTCTGGTTATTGTCGGTAATGTAAGTGTTTAGAGCTGTTTCTCTGGTTGGCTGGTCACACCGTCGACCCTGACACTAGACAGACTACTCTATCCCATTTTCAGTGGTTTCAAGGCCACACTTCCTTTGTGCTGTTAACACCTAAGCTTGCTGAACAGTAAGACTACACGCAGTAAGGAATGATGGACGAGCACCGCTGAGGATATAAGGTTGGCCAAGAATTGGTCAATGGTAGCGTTAAAACATCCATCACCCAGGGCAGGAAAGACGGCCATCTGCAGCCAAATATTTATCATTACAAGTGCGAAAACAAACTTGACTAGACCGCTTGTTAAGAAACTGGTCCCACCATAAAATCTTATCGTTGACGCAGCCGCCGTCGACGCCGTCAGAAAGTCCAACCAAACGTCTCATCGTCCCAGACACGTCACGGGAGGGATATTTATGTAATAATAAGTGAATAAATTAGCAAAATATATTACACAAACACCCAGAAGTATTAAACTTATTGACATGCCTGTATATCAGTGTGAGGAGCGGCCAGGTCCTCCTGCACCTGTTGCACACTATTCCTTCAGCAGATCATTGTCCCTGTGGTGTATTTGGACCATGATTGTCCCTTGTTTCCCTACCCGGGTCACACACCTTCCGGCTTCGCTATCACGACCTGTGGTGATTAGTGTACACCCACACACCATCCTCCTTGTCGAATACCCTACCCCACTTAGCACGTATAAAACGTATGAACTAACGCCTGTTTAATACAAAAGACTTCCGAGAAGCTAACTCTTGTAAGTTAAACACGAGCACGACGAGCAGGTGTAAACACTGGACCGTTTATGGCTGCTGAGTTCAGTAAAAAACAAGAGAACTTCAAGACGCCGCCCTGCTGGTCACAATGGTTTTATGTTTTCTTCGAAGGCAAACGAGTTATAACTGAAGTAATAAGTTCAGTAATAATGGAGTGCATACAAGCATTTGGAGACTTTAATTAACCAAGCACAATTCTCCCGGTATATACTGTACACACACGAACCAGTCAGCTAAACTTACCCAACCTAAAAGAACCCAAGTCGTCCCACAGTAAACCTGACCATTAACACACATGCAAACATTAAAGTGACGTTTACTGTCAAGCTTAAGTACAATTTTAAAACCATAAACGTCGTAGTGAGACCACTGAAATATTATCAGAGGTTTTCCAAATCAGTAAACCTTATACGGAGTACAAGAGATAAGGCAATTAATTAACTTTCACACTTAAACCAGTAATATACTTTAGTGCGGTGAGCGAAAGTAGTGACGTCAGTACTGGATCGCCCTAGCGTAGAACAGGTGCGGTAAGATGTGTTCGATGGGTTCTGTTGGGATGTTAGGCTAACCTGGGTTATATTAGACTGAGTTAGGTTAGAGTGGCTCCGGTTAAGTTGGGTTTGGTTAGGTTAAATTAGGTACTTGCACACGTGTCATCCTGTAACTTACTGTACGAGGACACGACATTTATCGTGACAGTGATCTGGATGACACACACCTCCAGCAGGAGATATTACTGCAGGGCTCAAGTTTAGATTGGTGGTGAAGGCGTGGTGGGGGCGTGACACATGCCTCTGTTCCGGTCGACTGACCAAGCGGAACACTCACTGACCACGCCCACACCAATGCTCAACCTTCTGATGGCCACGCCCACACCCACGCTCCCCCTTCCCTCACACACAAACACATACACATACACTTTCCTCTTGCAACGCTAACCACCTACACCCAGCCCACACACCGCCAGCACACCCATTTCCCCTCCTCCACACACACACACACACCTCTGAGAGTGGAACAAACTGGTGTGGGTGAACGACCAGGACAGGAGGATAGCAGGGTGGCCTCGGCTTCCCTCACACCTTCCACTTTGTAAAGTAGACGATCTCCCACCAATTACATTTCAGGACGCTATCATCCCCCCAAATTCTAAAATAAATATGTTAGGCCTCACCATTTCCTCCAATATGTCCTGGAAATCACACATCCTTAGTATAACTAAAGCTCCCTCCCGAAAGTTGGGAATGCTGTACAGATGCCGCAGCTACTTCACTCCTGAGCAGTTGCTCCTAACTTGGAGTACTGCTCTCATATCTGGGGTGGCTCTTCTTCTGTCCAACAATTTGATAGGGTGGAATCCAAGGCATTTCGTCTTATTAACTCTCCTCCTTTAGTCGACAATCTACCTTAGTCGTGCAACAGGTGAGAGAAGTTATCTACCTTAGTCGTGCAACAAGTGAGAGAAGTTATCCACCTTAGTCATACAACAAGTGAGAGAAGTTATCCACCTTAGTCATGCAACAAGTGAGAGAAGTTATCTACCTTAGTCGTGCAACAGGTGAGAGAAGTTATCTACCTTAGTCGTGCAACAAGTGAGAGAAGTTATCCACCTTAGTCATACAACAAGTGAGAGAAGTTATCCACCTTAGTCATGCAACAAGTGAGAGAAGTTATCTACCTTAGTCATGCAACAGGTGAGAGAAGTTATCTTCCTTAGTCATGCAACAAGTGAGAGAAGTTATCTATCTTAGTCATACAACAAGTGAGAGAAGTTATCTACCTTAGTCATGCAACAAGTGAGAGAAGTTATCCACCTTAGTCATGCAACAGGTGAGAGAAGTTATCTACCTTAGTCATACAACAAGTGAGAGAAGTTATCTACCTTAGTCATGCAACAGGTGAGAGAAGTTATCTATCTTAGTCATACAACAAGTGAGAGAAGTTATCTACCTTAGTCGTACAACAAGTGAGAGAAGTTATCTACCTTATTCATACAACAAGTGAGAGAAGTTATCCACCTTAGTCATACAACAAGTGAGAGAAGTTATCCACCTTAGTCATGCAACAAGTGAGAGAAGTTATCTACCTTAGTCATACAACAAGTGAGAGAAGTTATCTATCTTAGTCATACAACAAGTGAGAGAAGTTATCTACCTTAGTCGTGCAACAAGTGAGAGAAGTTATCTATCTTTGTCATACAACAAGTGAGAGAAGTTATCTACCTTAGTCATGCAACAAGTGAGAGAAGTTATCTACCTTAGTCATACAACAAGTGAGAGAAGTTATCTACCTTAGTCATACAACAAGTTAGAGAAGTTATCTACCTTAGTCGTGCAACAAGTGAGAGAAACTGTCTATCTTTGCCATGCAACGGAGAGAAAAAGATGAATAAAACATACGTCAAGAATAAAGCAAGAAATGCGTGAGAGAGAGAGAGAGAGAGAGAGAGAGAAGGAGGAGAAGGAGAGGAGAGGAGAGAAAGAGACGTTTGACGAGGCAGCAGGTGCTTGAAAACAATGTAAGTAAACAAACAACAAAACGGAGGTCAGTGGCAAGGACGGTGTGTGTGTGTGTGTGTGGTGCCGCCACATGGCTTAGAGGTGAGGCAGTATACCCGCTGTGTGTGTAACCGGTAATGTTGTCCTTCCTACCTTGTATATCATCACACCTACAACACCGTTCAACACGGTGTAAACAATGGGTGTACGTCAGTTGTAAAGGGTGTGTAGGTGTTTACAGTCTGTCTTAAGGGGTGTCAACCTGTTCTTATACATATCTGTAGCTGTAAATACTGTCACTTGTGTCTGTACTTATTATTACTGTCACTTGTGTCTGTACTTATTACTTTCACTTGTGTCTGTACTTATTACTGTCACTTGTGTCTGTACTTATTACTTTTACTTGTGTCTGTACTTATTACTTTCACTTGTGTCTGTACTTATTACTTTTACTTGTGTCTGTACTTATTACTTTCACATGTGTCTGTACTTATTACTTTTACTTGTGTCTGTACTTATTACTTTTACTTGTGTCTGTACTTATTACTTTTACTTGTGTCTGTACTTATTACTTTTACTTGTGTCTGTACTTATTACTTTTACTTGTGTCTGTACTTATTACTTTCACTTGTGTCTGTACTTATTACTTTTACTTGTGTCTGTACTTATTACTTTTACTTGTGTCTGTACTTATTACTTTTACTTGTGTCTGTACTTATTACTTTTACTTGTGTCTGTACTTATTACTTTTACTTGTGTCTGTACATATTACTTTTACTTGTGTCTGTACTTATTACTTTCACTTGTGTCTGTACCTGTAGTCGTGTTTGTGTGTATGTCTGTAATACTCTTTCTGAAATTACTATATGATGTTATATGGAATAGTAATTACAGTAGAATGAACAAATATG
The DNA here is from genome assembly GCA_958450375.1 of Homarus gammarus. Classification (NCBI taxonomy): domain Eukaryota; kingdom Metazoa; phylum Arthropoda; class Malacostraca; order Decapoda; family Nephropidae; genus Homarus; species Homarus gammarus. The sequence goes on from CAUDMG010001046.1 coordinate 50,199, forward strand.
AAAAATACTGAGACTAACACCGTCGACTGGTGAACATATACACCTTAGCTACACGCTGTAACATGAAACACTAGGAAATGAAACAAACAAAAATATACCCGTGAATAAAAGTTTGAGTTACAAGAAACTAAAAACACAAAAACAGTGAACTAAATTATTCCGATATGCATGACTAAGGTAGATAACTTCTCTCACCTGTTGCATGACTAAGGTAGATAACTTCTCTCACTTGTTGCATGACTAAGGTAGATAACTTCTCTCACTTGTTGTATGACTAAGGTAGATAACTTCTCTCACTTGTTGCATGACTAAGGTGGATAACTTCTCTCACTTGTTGTATGACTAAGGTGGATAACTTCTCTCACTTGTTGTATGAATAAGGTAGATAACTTCTCTCACTGTGCGACTAAGGTAGATACTTCTCACTTGTTGTATGACTAAGTAGATACTCTCTCATGTGCGCTAAGGTGATAACTTCTCTCACTTGTTGTATGACATACATGTGTAGATAACTTCTCTCACTTGTTGTACGACTAAGGTAGATAACTTCTCTCACTTGTTGTATGACTAAGATAGATAACTTCTCTCACCTGTTGCATGACTAAGGTAGATAACTTCTCTCACTTGTTGTATGACTAAGGTAGATAACTTCTCTCACTTGTTGCATGACTAAGGTAGATAACTTCTCTCACTTGTTGTATGACTAAGGTAGATAACTTCTCTCACCTGTTGCATGACTAAGGTAGATAACTTCTCTCACTTGTTGCATGACTAAGGTGGATAACTTCTCTCACTTGTTGTATGACTAAGGTGGATAACTTCTCTCACTTGTTGCACGACTAAGGTAGATAACTTCTCTCACCTGTTGCACGACTAAGGTAGATAACTTCTCTCACTTGTTGAATGACTAAGGTAGATAACTTCTCTCACTTGTTGTATGACTAAGGTGGATATCTTCTCTCACTTGTTGTATGACTAAGGTGGATAACTTCTCTCACTTGTTGCATGACTAAGGTGGATAACTTCTCTCACTTGTTGCATGACTTAGGTAGATAACTTCTCTCACTTGTTGCATGACTAAGGTAGATAACTTCTCTCACTTGTTGCATGACTAAGGTAGATAACTTCTCTCACCTGTTGCATGACTAAGGTAGATAACTTCTCTCACTTGTTGTATGACTAAGGTAGATAACTTCTCTCAATTGTTGCATGACTAAGGTAGATAACTTCTCTCACTTGTTGCATGACTAAGGTAGATAACTTCTCTCACTTGTTGCATGACTAAGGTAGATAACTTCTTCTCACTTGTTGCACGACTAAGATAGATAACTTCTCTCACTTGTTGCATGACTAAGGAAGATAAATTCTCTCACCTGTTGCATGACTAAAGTAGATAACTTCTCTCACTTGTTGTATGACTAAGGTGGATAACTTCTCTCACTTGTTGTATGACTAAGGGGGATAACTTCTCTCACTTGTTGTATGACTAAGGTGGATAACTTCTCTCACTTGTTGCATGACTATGGTGGATAACTTCTCTCACTTGTTGCATGACTAAGGTGGATAACTTCTCCCACTTGTTGTATGACTAAGGTGGATAACTTCTCTCACTTGTTGTATGACTAAGGTAGATAACTTCTCTCACTTGTTCCATGACTAAGGTAGATAACTTCTCTCACTTGTTGTATGACTAAGGTAGATAGCTTCTCTCACTTATTGTATGACTAAGGTAGATAACTTCTCTCACTTGTTGTATGACTAAGGTATATAACTTCTCTCACTTGTTGCATGACTAAGGTAGATAACTTCTCTCACTTGATGCATGACTAAGGTAGATACCTTCTCTCACTTGTTGCATGACTAAGGTAGATAACTTCTCTCACTTGTTGCATGACTAAGGTAGATAACTTCTCTCACTTGTTGCATGACTAAGGTAGATAACTTCTCTCACTTGTTGTATGACTAAGATAGATAACTTCTCTCACTTGTTGTATGACTAAGGTAGATAACTTCTCTCACTTGTTGCATGACTAAGGTAGATAACTTCTCTCACTTGTTGCATGACTAAGGTAGATAACTTCTCTCACTTGTTGTATGACTAAGGTAGATAACTTCTCTCACTTGTTGCATGACTAAGGTAGATAACTTCTCTCACCTGTTGTATGACTAAGGTAGATAACTTCTCTCACCTGTTGCATGACAAAGGTAGATAACTTCTCTCACTTGTTGTATGACTAAGATAGATAACTTCTCTCACTTGTTGCATGACTAAGGTAGATAACTTCTCTCACCTGTTGCATGACTAAGGTAGATAACTTCTCTCACTTGTTGTATGACTAAGGTAGATAACTTCTCTCACCTGTTGCATGACTAAGGTACATAACTTCTCTCACTTGTTGTATGACTAAGATAGATAACTTCTCTCACTTGTTGCATGACTAAGGTAGATAACTTCTCTCACCTGTTGCATGACTAAGGTAGATGACTTCTCTCACTTGTTGCATGACTAAGGTAGATAACTTCTCTAACTTGTTGTATGACTAAGGTAGATAACTTCTCTCACCTGTTGCATGACTAAGGTAGATAACTTCTCTCACTTGTTGTATGACTAAGGTAGATAACTTCTCTCACTTGTTGTATGACTAAGGTAGATAACTTCTCTCACTTGTTGTATGACTAAGGTGGATAACTTCTCTCACTTGTTGTATGACTAAGGTGGATAACTTCTCTCACTTGTTGTGTGACTAAGGTGGATAACTTCTCTCACTTGTTGCATGACTAAGGTAGATAACTTCTCTCACTTGTTGCATGACTAAGGTAGATAGCTTCTCTCACCTGTTGCATGACTAAGGTAGATAACTTCTCTCACTTGTTGCATGACTAAGGTAGATAACTTCTCTCACTTGTTGCATGACTAAGGTAGATAACTTCTCTCACTTGTTGCATGACTAAGGTAGATAACGTCTCTCACCTGTTGCATGACTAAGGTAGATAACTTCTCTCACTTGTTGCATGACTAAGGTAGATAACTTCTCTCACTTGTTGTATGACTAAGGTAGATAACTTCTCTCACTTGTTGCATGACTAAGGTAGATAACTTCTCTCACCTGTTGCATGACTAAGGCAGATAACTTCTCTCACTTGTTGCATGACTAAGGTAGATAACTTCTCTCACTTGTTGCATGACTAAGGTAGATAACTTCTCTCACTTGTTGCATGACTAAGGTAGATAACTTCTCTCACCTGTTGCATGACTAAGGTAGATAACTTCTCTCACTTGTTGTATGACTAAGGTAGATAACTTCTCTCACTTGTTGCATGACTATGGTAGATAACTTCTCTCACTTGTTGCATGACTAAGGTAGATAACTTCTCTCACTTGTTGCATGACTAAGGTAGATAACTTCTCTCACTTGTTGTATGACTAAGGTAGATAACTTCTCTCACTTGTTGCATGACTAAGGTAGATAACTTCTCTCACTTGTTGCATGACTAAGGTAGATAACTTCTCTCACTTGTTGCATGACTAAGGTAGATAACTTCTCTTACTTGTTGTTTGACTAAGGTAGATAGCTTCTCTCACTTGTTGCATGACTAAGGTAGATAACTTCTCTCACTTGTTGTATGACTAAGGTAGATAACTTCTCTCACTTGTTGTATGACTAAGGTAGATAACTTCTCTCACTTGTTGCATGACTAAGGTAGATAACTTCTCTCACTTGTTGCATGACTAAGGTAGATAACTTCTCTCACTTGTTGCATGACTAAGGTAGATAACTTCTCTCACTTGTTGCATGACTAAGGTAGATAACTTCTCTCACTTGTTGCATGACTAAGGTAAGTACAGAATAAGACGATAATCAAAGCAAAAATAAAAACAAAACAAGTAATCAAAAATAATAGATAAAGAAATAAACAATGACAAGTAAACAAAACAATGAAAGATAAACAAAACACATGAACAAGGTAACAGACACACAGACCAAACAAAAGAAGCTAACAAATCAAATAAGACAAAGAGCCTTCATGACCTAAGGTTGCCAGACATCTTACCCCACAGGAAGGAGAGGGTCACGCGGAGTCAGACCAGGTCAGTGAGGGTCAGTACAAAACTTTAAGGGGTGGGGAAGAAACACGTCAATGGAGGGAGGCAGGACAAAATGGCTCTCTCTCTCTCTCTCTCTCTCTCTCTCTCTCTCTCTCTCTCTCTCTCTGGGTGTGTGTAATAATAATAATAATAATTAACGTTTTATTGAAAGAGCTTAGCAGCCAGAAGGCTGAAAATATACAGTTACATATTTGGGGAATGGGTTACGAATTACAAATAATATACAAGTAGCATAAGTGATACAAATAAGATATATAATAACTGGATGGGGAAAAGCTCAAACTACAGTTCATTTCCACATAGTGACAGTGCAAGGAGTAGTGTTTACTGGGAGTGAATACACTGGTTTATTACAAGTTAGTGATAATATTTACAATGGTTGGGACTGGGCTGTTCTTATAGCGATCAGTTCGTGCACGTATGGGCTGGATGCGGTTGTGGTGTCGAACAGCAATTCTCGGGCTAGGGATCTCAGGTGGTAGTAGGAGCCTGTGTCGAGGATGGTGTAGAAGCTTCTCACCAAATTTGCAGATGAGGTCGTGGTGATGGTCAGTGAGAGTCGAAAGGGTCAGTGTGTTGAGCGCTTCTTGATATGTGGAGTAGGAAGGGGAGAGAATAATCTTGCATGCCCTCTTTTGCACTTTTTCTAGGTGTTTACGTTGTGTAGCATTTAGGGAGGAAGACCAGGTGGGGGAGGCATAGGTGAGCTTGGGAAGTATGAATGTTGTGTATACACTGAGGAGCTCGGGTGCCGGAACTCCGAGGGACTTGAGTCGGCGAATGAGGTGGAGACGGAAACTGGAGGATTTGACAACTTCACTGACGTGTGGTTTCCAATTTAGTTAGTTGTCTATGGTGACGCCGAGGAGCCTCGTGGAATCTACAACCTGGAGTGTGTTCGGACCTAAAGTAATGGAAGGAGGTGGGACAATGTCGAAGGAGAGGTTGATGTGCATAACCATGGTCTTGGTATGGTTGATGGTGACATGGTTGTTGGTAGCCCAGTTTTGGAGACTGTTCAATAAATCCTGAAGGGCAGTATAGTTGGGAGCAGAATTGTTGACGCTGATCCCAATGGTGGAGTCGTCGACATATTTCCAACGAGCAGGGGTTTCTCTTAGGGCATCATTGATGAGCATAAGGAAGCAGAGTGGTCCCATCTTGGTGCCTTGGGGGACGCCACAGGTGAGTGACTGAAAGGTGGAGACAGCCCCTCGGAAGCGTACAGCTTGGCGTCGGTCACTGAGGAAGTCTGTAAGCCATGGTATAAGACTTCTCCGAAGCCCGAGGTCAATAGCTTTGTTGATGATTATATTGTGGCCGACTAGGTCGAATGCTTTAGTGAAATCAATGAAGGCAACAGCTACAGACGTTTTTCGTTTCTTGAGATGGCGGTATATGTAATCGAGAAAGCTGACAAGACAGTGAGTGGTGGAGGAAGTTCATGTTGCCAAATTGCTAAGGGTCTACGATTCCTGCAATATCAGCATAAGCCCAGTCGAACACAAAACTTTCACAGATTAGGCTGGGTATTGGGGTGATTGCAATAGGTCGTAGCTGATTTAAGGATTGTGGGCTGGTTGACTTGGGCACTGGTGATACATAAGAGGTCTTCCAGTCAGCTGGGCATCTGGCTTGACTGAGAGAAGCATTGATGATGGAGCATAGGGGTTTAGCAAGCTCCGGGGAGAACTCCTTGAAGAGTTTCATTGGTAAGTCAATGGGGGTGGTAGAGCGTTTTAATTTTAGTTTGTCCAAGCGTTGTGCTACTTCAAATTCTTCTACTAAGTCAGTGGGAAGGGGGGCTGGTAGGTAAGCAGGGAGAGTGGTTGTGTCAAGCCGGGGGAGCGTCTGGCATATATTATCGAAATGGTTATTTGTTTGCTCAGCTGCGTCAACATTAGTGAGATGGCTAAGGAAGGGGAGGGGGTGTGTCTTATTGTTTAGTCCACAGAGTTCTTTAAGCTTACCATTCCATTGACTGATGTTGGTCTGCTTCAGGTGTTGTAATTTGGTTGGGTAGTGGGACTTCTTTGCAGTGCGTATTTCGCGGATGACTCGGTTGAGAAGGGACCTGTAGCGGATGTGGTCATTGAGATGAAAGGCTCTGTCTCTCTGTTGCATAAGTCTTTTGATCCGAGGTGTGATCCAGGGCAAGTCAGCTGGGTGAGATCTGTACATGTGTGTGTGTATGTCCTTTCCTCTCTCTCTCTCTCTCTCTCTCTCTCTCTCTCTCTCTCTCTCTCTCTCTCTCTCTCTCTCTCTCTCCCTCTCTCTCTCTCATCATCATCGTCGTCATCAACAAGAACACGTCCTTCTCTTTTTCCTCTTCCTAATCTTCCTCCTCCTCCTCTTCTCCTTCCTCTTCCTCCTCTTCATAGCTATCTATGTCATTCTTTGCTAATTGCCTACACCCCTCCCACATCCTTCGACCTCCCTCATTAATACACCTACCCCCTACACACGCCATACTCATCCCCACAACACCCCATTAACGCACAGTGAACAAACCACGAATCTGAGAGATCCCCCCAAAACCAAAAACAAGATACAATGGACTCGCTACGTAATGCAGTGAAAATAATGCAACATAATGTGGAGAACTAATAAATTATCAGAGCAAGAACTCCTTTAAAGACTCCCACCAGATAACGACAACAACCATACTTGGTTCTCAAAAAGTCACCAAATCTCAAAGGGTCCATTTCCACCCCCGATCTACACGCCCAGGCAATAGACAACCTCCCTAGACCAGCATCTGCCAGTAGGGTCGGCGGAATATGAAATAAGGCCCTTAAAACACCCATATATGGGACAGGGTAGGATGTCTAGTGCCTGTACCGACAGACAATAACTAACCCATGACACAACCCAAACACACTATTCGCATATATGGATGTGCTTGTGGTTATCCTTGCTTGTATATGTGATTATGTTTGTGTAAATGTGTGTATATATATATAAAGATACACAACAACACGTGCGACCCAGCTATGGTTGGTCCCTGGGTTTATTTAGGTTAAGTGAAGGCCACATTCCTGCCTTGTGTACCGAGGCTGCTGCTAATAGTAGACAGACGTACGGGGAGGGGAGGGGGGCGGGGGCAAACGGCCAGGAGTACCGTTATATACCCCCCTCTTACTATGGCGGGGACATGAAAAAGAACAAAGACGAAGCGATAAGCAGTCACATAGTTGCAGCCTCACGAGTGTGGCGCGGTGTGTGGACTGACGCATGACCCTCAATACAAAACCCATTTCTAGGAGGAGACAAGTCTATTTAAGTGGAAACATTGACCGAACACAAGCGGAGGAATACGCTTGCCGTGTACATTCATCCACAGTTGTATGCGCGGTGTGTTGCGGCGGTGCATACAGAATACTTGGATCAGTTAAATGGTCCTTGTGTGCATGTCTTGTGTATATAGAGAACTAGTTATATCATTAGGATGCACTTAATGAAAGCCACGCAAGGAACTTATTTTCTTTGAGAGAGACACGGAGGCAGTGTTAGTTGTGGTCTTACACTGTGAGAATTATCTGCTTGTATCGGGTTCTTAAGTTTCTTTTATGAATATAAATTAACACACACACACACACCCACTCTTACGGGTTTGTACTCCTAAAACTTCGGCACTTGGAGGTCATGGTAACTTTATTATTTATAGCACAACTACTAGTGTAATATACGTAAAAGTTTGTAGAAGCACAAATACAGGGACTAATAGACGTACTGTACGGCCAGCCAAAGTTCCATCGACCCCACCCTGGCTCTCGTGCTCCCAATTTTACCTGGCAATACCTGGTGAAGTAAGGCTGCAGGTAATGGTGATTGGTGGATGTATTCTCGGCTGTACACTGTCAGGATAAATAGTAAACAAACCTAAGGTAGTAATTCTATAATTCTATACAATTACCAACAGTAACAACAACAGGCGGGGAACTAACAATAAAAGCAGCAACAACAACAACAACAGCAAAAACAAATAAACTAATTGATTAACACTAGACGACTTTATTTACCACAGAGTATCTCCATTAATAACAAAAACAACAGCAGCAACAACAGATATATTAACAACAACAGTAGAGACGGTAACAACAACAGCTCCAGGAGTGATATGAATCGGATTAAAAGAAGGGCAGCAATAATCACATGACGAGAGAGAACCAATGATGAACAAGAGACAACATGACCATCGTCATCATCATCACATCATCATCACTGTCAGGATCATCATCACTACGACCGTCAACACCATTCCCATCACCACCAGCACTGCAGAATTCGAAACAGCGTCAATCAATCCAATCTTCCTGCCCACCCTCTGAACCCACCCTCTGAAAAAGCTCCGTACCCACCACCACAGTGCCCACCACCCTCCGTGCCCACCACCATAGTGCCCATCACCCTCCGTGCCCACCACCACAGTGCCCACCACCCTCCGTGCCCACCCTGCCAGCTGACTGTCACTCAGGGCACATAATGTAAACAGCGCCACTTAGAGCCCGGCGGGAGTGCCACCTGTACCGCCCTTGTCAGCCAAGACCACCCAGCTGGTGCCCTTCTGGTGACAGTGCCTGGTGACGTTTCCTGATGACGCTGCCTGGTGACGCTTAAGTGTAAGGTCTCCTGGTGATGCGGTTTGGTGACACTGCCTGCTGACACTGCCTACTGACACTGCCTACTGACACTACAGTGCTTGGTGACGCTTCGTAGATCAAGCAGATGGCAACAAGTGTTTGATGACCGACTGGTGACAAGTGCTGATGACGCACTGGTGACTCATTTTATACAAACTTTTTTATTTGACTTACGTTTGTGTGAGTTATGTATCCTATGTGGGTATGTGTATCATGTTAAATTTGTCGCTCTCATGATATAACGTAAACCAGTACACCATTATTTTAGCTCAGCTCACCGTCTACACATCCGCATTACATCATGTTAAGAGGGATTTCAATTAGCTGTCAAGATGTGATTGACAGACACGCAAACATACTGCCATAGTCATGCACTCAAATAACCAAACATGAACCCGCGGCACAAACACATGTTGAAAAAACTAGAGAGATGGAGGATGAAAATACACGAATAATACACATATAACACACACACACACACACACACACACACACACACACACACTTTTTCACTAATTCACTCACACACACTCAGTTTTACACACTCATTCAGTCATTCATTCATACATATACTTTCCCACCTAATTATTCACAATCTTTCACACTAGCACCTCTCTCTCTCTCTCTCTCTCTCTCTCTCTCTCTCTCTCTCTCTCTCTCTGTCTCTCTCTCTCTCTGTTGTATCTGCCTTTTAATTCACGATTCAACAGAAAGGCGGACAGCGTTTTGTCTCGTAACACCAACACAGCTTCATAAATATCTTCTTCATTGGTTGTAAAAATTCTGACCCCACCCTTTAAAATGTGTGTGTGTGTAATAATAATAATAATAATAATAATTAACGGTTTATTGAAAAAGTTCTGCAGCCCGAAGGCTGAAAATATCCATTGGACATAAATGACTTATTACATACATTGGTGGTTTAACAAAAGCCTTCATTAGAGAAAGGTAAAGGAACATACAGTGAACATACAGATTAATGTAGGTGTTGAACAGCAAACTCGTAGTGTAGTAACTCCCTCCCAGATGGTGTTAGGAGGAACTCACGTGGTGTAGTAGTTCCCTCAGATGTTGTTATGAGGGACCTGGCGTGGTGTAGTAATTCCCTCGCTGATGGTGTTATGAGGGGCCTCACGTGTAGTAATTCCCTCACAGATGGTGTTAGGAGGGACCTATGTGGTGTAGTAGTTCCCTCAGATGGTGTTATGAGGGACCTCACGTGTAGTAATTCCCTCACAGATGGTGTTATGAGGGGCCTCACGTGGTGTAGTAATTCCCTCATAGATGGTGTTACGAGGGGCCTCACGTGGTGTAGTAACTCCCTCACAGATGGTGTTATGAGGGGCATCACGTGGTGTACGAATTCCCTCACAGATGGTGTTATGAGGGACCTCACGTGGTGTAGTAATTCCCTCACAGATGGTGTTATGAGGGACTTGACGTGGTGTAGTAACTTCCTCACAGATGGTGTTATGAGGGGCATCACGTGGTGTAGTAATTCCCTCACAGATGGTGTTATGAGGGACTTGACGTGGTGTAGTAATTCCCTCACAGATGGTGTTATATGAGTGAGGTGTGGCCCCAGGCCTTCCTATCGTAGACGGATTAACACATCGCTGGTTGTTGGGTCTCACGGGCCGTTATCACTGGGTACCTGGGACCTCACTGTGTGAAGGTTAACTTGAGTACGACTGTTACTGTTGAGTTGTTCTCACTGACTTAAGCACTGTTCACCACTGTTCACCTCTGTTTAACACTGGTTCCATTCCTTTTTGTGTGTGTATGTGTGTGTGTGTGTGTGAATCTCTTAAAGTTTAGCTACTGAATGGTATATTTCATTGCAATAAGTTTCAGTAACCAATGTTTTAAAATGGAACAAATTGACGCAGTCCTTTTAAAAGTTAACCTTCAGGAAAAACATGATTGTGATGACAGGTGATTAGTGTTACCAAACCCCTGACAGTGAAAACAGACGGTAAATTCTAGCAGATCACAAGACTCAGGGAAATTTAAGTCCTTGTACATGATTCACTTTCAAGACACACTTTCTCTCTACTGCTTAAAAGAACATGATATTCATTCTACTCAAAGAAAGTTTATGAGTTTAAAAAAAATATTAACAGACATCAGACTGAAATCTTATATGGAATTATACATCTTGGAAATTCACTTGTGTGTTTAGAATGACATTATTCCGCAAACAAATGATTTTCTTACTTTTCGAAGATCTCCAAGCTTGCAGTGCAGAAGCGGAGAGGGGAGGGGAGGGGTGGGGGCCGTCCGTCAGCGTTGGGGCCCATATGCCACCAGCCCTGCACCAGCCCTCATCTCCCAGGGTAAACACACGGCAGAAATAACAAATACGGTGTCGCACTTTGACCGTGGCGGCGTCTCCTTACTCCTCACACCGTCCTGCTCTCCACCCTTCCTCCACAGTTGAGTTGATTCTCTCGCGTACAATTTCTTCTGAAAAGGACAAATGTTTTCGTCATAACAGTGGTCTTACATCTTAGTGAGGGTTTACACAGACCCAGTGTCATCATCAACAATATTTAATCATAAAAGTCCCAATGTCTAAATGTTAGGAGAGGAGAAAATAAACTCAGGTCCACGTGGTAGGAATTACGAGCGGAGCTGTGGTGGGTCTGGCCAGGCCCAGGAAACAGCTGGTGAGGATACGCTATCTACAGTACACGGCGTTGTAGGAGTTGGTGAGTTCTTTGTCATGGAGGTTGTGAGGTTGTTTGGTTATGTTTGTGAGAGTTTTGGGTTGTAGAGATTAGAGGGATTTCGGGGCTGGAAGGTTGAAGGCCATATAAGAGATATTCTGTTTCCTCGTGTTCCTACTGGGTCATGTATACATTCAGGGGTGCTTGGGGACATTCTTGCTGTCCATCCAAAATTTGCTGCTAGCCCACATTGATTTTAGTCCTCAAATAGAATATGACTTCTACTGTATATAAACCTGTCCTGTGTGGCAGTGAACAGTGATAGCACCCTCAGTGACAAGGCTTGACTGAATTACTCAGTATAGGCAAACTGAACTCCAAGCTTTGCCAATAAATTTGTTAACCGTAAATCACTCCCAGGGTAGACGGCTTTAGTAGCTGAGTTTAGAGACAACAGGGAAACACTAAGATAAATAAAATATAAATTTATATTGTAATAGAACTGAAGGAACATAAAGTTCAGCATCAGAGAGGTCCAGGAGCTGGCAAGAGACGAGCTCAGTGGAGGATGAGAAACGGATGAAGTAGTAGAGAATGTATTGTGAAGATGGTGGATGATGGTAAAGAAGAGAGGAGGTGACGGTAAGGAGAGAGGATGGTGAAGTCACTGAAAGTTGACGAGTAGGAGAGAAGTATGTCGAGAATGTTAGGGTGTGTGAGATGAGAAGGTCTCCGTAGGCTGGCAAGAGTTGGGGAAGAGGTAGGGAGGGAGGGAGTTAAGGGGGGTAGGGGGGGGAGGTAAAGGGGGTTAGAGGAGGGGAGGAAGTAAAGGGGGTTAGGGGAGGGGGGTAGGGAGAGGGGAGGGAGGGAGGGAAGTAGAGAAGTAGGGACGGAAAGGTTGTCAGCGTTTCGTGTAGGTAAACAATTAAGTGAGTTACGATGTTTTCGAGATATGAAAGGTGTAGTGACTGAACCATGAGGACCCATAAACTAGACGTTAACTAACCAGCAAACGAGGACTTGGGGGGGGGGGGGATGTAAAACGTAATTCAATTCCATAAAGAAACAGTGTCTTATTTTATGACCGAATGCAAACGCAAATATTCTCATTACCGATCAATTATGAGGTAACAGCGGTGATTCTGACACGGGAACAAGAGAATCAAGATGTATTTCAGAGTTGTATGTCCATCGTTCCACAGATCTATCCTACACTACACTTACTCTAGTGGGATCATTAAGTTATAGTCACTAGTTAACAGCAACAACGGCAAGACGAAATGTGTGTGTGTGGTCGAGGGAGCAGTTGAGTTACAAGATGTAGGTAGTAAAGAGAGAGGTGATGGACAGAGAATATTCTACAGACTGATGAAGCAGATATGTAATGAAGACAGAATATTTGAAGTTGGCGGGGCAAAAGAGGCCAACTTGGAGGTTTTACGAGGTAGTGAGGTAGCCATAAGAGACTGAATAATGGGTCATTACTCGCGATATCATATTTCATCTCCACAATTACTGGTGGTCTCTACGCCCCTCGCTCAATGATTCATCGGCCGTTCTTGAAGGCTCTTACCATCTCTGTGTTCACGGTAAGTAAAAAAAAGAAAAAAGGAATTAGCCACGAAAAAAGTGTCAAGGGGGCAAGAGGCTTTAATTTCCAGGGAATAAAACGGTCTTCATTTTGAGTCGTTTTATGTTATGATGATGTAATAATTTCGTCATATATCTTACGTTGAAAGTTACAAGGAATTATAAACAGTCATTTTTAGACGGGTGATGAGTGACGTAGTGCTGCCCCTCTGACTGTGTTGTGGGAAGAGAGACAAAACTAACCAACTCTCTCTCTCTCTCATCGACGCGTACATGTAGTTACAAGAACAAGTCAAGAATCGAAGATCAATAAAAAGAGAAACAAAAAACAAAGAAAACAACAACAACAGAAGAGTCGAGAGTTTGAATCATCTACAACAAACGGCACCAAACTTAACACTAAACTGCCTTACACATTTAACACGAGGGAACAAATAATTTATTGAATAATTGCAGGTTGAGGGAGAGGGCGATGTACTCTACAGAACTAAACAAATAATTTTTTGGAAATACATTGTTTTTAACATTCAGTGCCATAATATTCTGACTTCTACTGTTTAACTATAATCTGCCTACGCTACCGTTCACGGGATGAATATGGGTGCACAATAAACTAGCCGCTGTATGTGGCAAAATTCAAAAGCGGATCCCCGCCTTTTTTATTACTTACTAGGAAACATCTCACACTCACACACACGTATAGATGATCAGTAAGGAGGAGCCTCGATCTGAGCCCTGACAGAACGTTACAGGTGTACTATTTCGTCAGGCCGCGGTTAGGAAGTATATGAGAGTGATTTTGGAAGTTATATTTATGTTCCATATAACATATTTATGGTTTGATAATAATAATAATAATAATAATAATAATTAACGGTTTATTGAAAGAGCTTGGCAGCCAGAAGGCTGAAAATATACAGTTACATATTTGGGGAATGGGTTTCGAATAACAAATAATATACAAGTAACATAAGTGACACAAATAAGACATATAATAACTAGATGGGGAAAAGCTCAAACTACAGTTCATTTCAACATAGTGACAGGGCAAGGAGTAGTGTTTACTGGGAGTGAATACACTGGTTTATTACAAGTTATTGATAATTTTTACAATGGTTGGGACTGGGCTGTTCTTATAGCGATCAGTTCGTGCACGTATGGGCTGGATGCGGTTGTGGTGTCGAACAGCAATTCTCGGACTTGGGATCTCAGGTGGTAGTAGGAGCCGGTGTCGAGGATGGTGTAGAAGCTTCTTACCAAATTTGCAGATGAGGTCGTGGTGATGGTGGGTGAGAGTCGAAAGGGTCAGTGTGTTGAGCGCTTCTTGATATGTGGAGTAGGAAGGGGAGAAAATAATCTTGCATGCCCTCTTTTGCACTTTTTCTAGGTGCTTACGTTGTGTGGCATTTAGGGAGGAAGACCAGGTGGGGGAGGCATAGGTGAGCTTGGGAAGTATGAATGTTGTGTAAACACTGAGGAGCTCGGGTGCAGGAACTCCGAGGGGCTTGAGTCGGCGGAGGAGGTGGAGACGGAAACTGGAGGATTTGACAACTTCACTGACGTGTGTGTGTGTGTGTGTGTGTGTGTGTGTGTGTGTGTGTGTCTGTCTGTGTGTGTGTGTCTGTCTGTCTGTCTGTCTGTCTGTCTGTCTGTCTGTCATTATGTTAGCTTATGTTTGGTTAGTTATTAGTTGGAGTAAGTTGTGGAGATTTTTCAGGTTAGGTTAGATTAGATTAGGTTAGGTTGTGTTAGATTAGGTTAGTTATTAGTTGGAGTAAGCTGGAGTTAAGATTCTTCTGGATATACAAAACACTAAAGTTATTATCCAGCGTAATCCTCCCACACACCCCAGCAAAATGATTCGCAATGGAGACTGATTAATGAATGCTTGTGTTGTGATAATAATTCCTCTTATTGATTAACGAACTTTACATAAAATGGAACAAGGTTGAGTGATGGTTGTTGAACTGATATAGAAATGTTAAGTGGAAGTAGATATAGTGTAAAATAAGTCATTGAGTGATACTGTAGTTGTGTAGTACCCAAGTTTGGTTCACTTGTATGTTACTGAGGAAATCATTCAATCAGGCTTATTGTCTGACAGGTCTCGTCTCTCTTATGGCATTTGGCTGAATTAAGGTATTAAGTTTTCATAAATTTTAAACTATTACACTGTGGTTATATTACGACATATTAAACGATTACAGTGTTATATTACGACATATTAAACGATTACAGTGTTATATTACGACATATTAAACGATTACAGTGTTATATTACGACATATTATACGATCACATTGTCTATATAACGACATATCACCAATAAAAGAAAATATATAGTTTTTGTGTATGTTTATCGCTACACATTATTTATGTGTTTCTGAATAACATAGCTGATTAATCAACGTTTTTTATCACATATCACTTTAATAAGTATTTCAGCTTTCCTAACCTTATATAACATGTTTACCATCACGTGACACAGAAAGACTCTCTCTCTGAGGTAAAACGGAGTTAGATACACGTCTCTCTCTCTCTCTCTCTCTCTCTCTCTCTCTCTCTCTCTCTCTCTCTCTCTCTCTCTCATGATCTGACATAACTCTTGGAAACTTCTGAATTAAACACCAGTTATATATCTTTGTACGATAGTTCCCCTTATGTTGTTAAATATGTATAAACTATTGAGAAATAATTAACAAAATAGTTACGTAACATCAAGTGTGTGTGTGTGTGTGTGTGTGTGTGTGTGCGCGTAATAAGGAGGACTAACAATCTTCACCTTACTGTAAGATCCTCCCACTTCACTACACATATCAACAGTAATCTGAAAATAAACCAGAGTAGAACATGTTCCCGCCTTGTTATCCTGTTAATTACGTTTGCGTGTCAATTGGTCGTTAACACCACCAGGTAACGTAATTACTAACGAAGTAATTTTATCTTCGAGTATTGTAATGCATGTTCCATTATTCTTAATTCCTTTGGCCAGACCACCAAATTGTTTCGCCCAGGTAATGATGTTATGTATTTAAAAACGAAAATTTCATATGGTGCCGGAGTGTGTGTGTGTGTGTGTGTGTGGGTGTGTGTGTAGGTAGGTAAACAGCAGAGGTAGTGAACCTTCTTGTCATAAACCATGTACACCTCCCTCCTATTCTGTGTATTACATGTTAGTTGTATCTTTATCGTGTTGGTCATTTATCACTTATAAGTTAAACCCCCCCCCCCTCCCCTGCGTATTGTTATTTTGTTCTACTCATTCTCTTACACTTATTTCTCTACGTACTTAGGAGTCACATTAAGTCAAATCTTTTTCTAATTAATATTTCAGGTTTTACATATTCGTGCATAGGATCTTTACTCATTACTAAATCTTACCTTTATATATTGGACAATTTCCCCCATAATTACGAACTTTTACTTCAATACATCAACGTTTTGTCCGTAAATTGTTTTTGGTTATTTCTTACACCCAAAATAATTAAGTTACGATTTATTTTGAAGTTCATCGGGAATGTAGTTTATAAATATCACCACTTGATTGTTAGGTTAGGTTAGGTTAAGTTAGGTTAGGTTAGGTTAGGTTAGGTTAGGTTAGGTTAGGTTAGGTTAAGTTAAGTTAAGTTAAGTTGGGTTAAGTTGGGTTAAGTTAAGTTGGGTTGGGTTGGGTTGGGTTGGGTTGGGATGGGTTAAGTTAAGTTTGGCCGTAGGTATAGTGTCTGGCCCGGTGAGCGAGGTATGGCTGTGAAAACGGGTCACAGTTTTATTTATCTCAAGTTGTTTATTTCTATTTTATAAACTAAAAAGAGTCAACAACATTTTCTTTATACACCAGTGTACAGTAGGGAGTGACAGTTTGGCAAAAGTTTTCAAAATCTAATTGCTTGGGTTGGATTATTTGTCTATCGGCCACGCTAATTCCGAATATGTTTGAGTTTTTTACATCATTGCATTAGAAGGTTTGTGGATACTTTTGGGTTTGGCATGAAAAACGCGAAAAAACTGTAAATAATAAAGGGACTGGCAATGTGGCACAACCTGTTAAAATCAAGTTATTGAATTGGATTATTCGACTACTGTGTACACTGGTTCATAATATGATATTGTTTTACAACTCAATGCCCTACAAATTATGCCGATATTTTTGCTGCAAGTCACCACATACGTATATTTCGAAAACCAGGGCCCAATATTACCAACGGCGTGGATAGATTCCGTGGAATGAATTCAGGACATTCCCGCTCATGGAACATTACCAAAGTCCGTATATGTGCCAATGGCAGGCCAATGGCAATATTTACAGAGTTTGTTGAGGCTCCCTGGACGGGAATGCCCTGAATTTATTCCACGGAATCTATTCACACCGTTGGTAATATTCGTCCCAGGACTGATCAACGAATTCAGCCCAAGTAGCTTGACTTGGACAGTTAAGGACAAAATCTCAGTCCGTACTTTTGAATAAAATATTGTTCAATAGGTGGTGATATTGAAGTGCTGAAAGTTGTTTTTTCTGTGTTGTTTTGCAGTTAGTTCAAAGGGCCGCCACCAAGATAGGTCGTCCTAAGATTAGCAACACTCAGCTGCGCCAGGGTAACGATAAGGTGTTCGGGGTTCGGATGCCTCTGCCATCTAACAAGTTGCCTCTGAACAAGGAAGTTGGAAGTGCCCTGGCTTATGAAGCAGAAAACGAGAGGTTAAGGAGAAGAACAAATGCTTTTGATTATATGGATGCCACCAACAAGGTGACTGAGAACATAAGAACATAAGAACATAAGAATGGAGGAAACTGCAGCGGGCCTATTGGCCCATACTGGGCAGTCCCGTTTACACCCAACCCCTATTGCTCATATGAGCATCCAACCTATGTTTGAAGCAATTCAGCGTATTCGAGTTAATGATGATATTTGGTAACTTGTTCCATTCATCCACTACTCTGTTTCCAAACCAGTGTTTACCTATTTCACGCCTAAATCTAAATTTGTCCAATTTAAAACCATTGTTACGAGTTCGCTCCTGGTTGGATAATTTGAGTACCTTTGTAATGTCCCCTTTGTTTAGCCCTGCCTTCCACTTATACACCTCTATCAGGTCGCCCCTCGCTCTATGTCTCTCAAGGGAGTGCAAATTAAGATGCTTTAACCTGTCTCTATACTCAAGGTTCCTAATGCCCGGGATTAGTCTTGTCATTCTCCTCTGAATTCTTTCCAAGGATTCTATATCCATTCTGTAATACGGTGACCAGAACTGGACTGCGTAATCCAGGTGTGGTCTCACAAGAGCAAGATACAGTTTTAGGATGACCTCGCTAGTCTTGTAACTAACACTCCTTTGTATGAACCCAAGTACTTTATTAGCCTTGTTACGAGCAAAAACACATTGTTTACTTGGCTTAAGGTTCCTACTTATCATTACTCCTAAATCTCTCTCGCAGTCGGATTTCTCTATGGCATCGTTGTTCATCTGGTATCTGGTTTCCCTGTTTACATTTCCTATACTGAGTACTTTACATTTGTCGATGTTGAATTTCATCTGCCATTTTTCAGACCATTCGAAAAATTTGTTTAGATCCTCCTGTAGTTTTGCCGAGTCCTCGTCAGATTTGATAACACGTCCTATTTTAGTATCATCAGCAAATTTACTTATGTTGCTGTCTATGCCGATATCTATGTCGTTTATGTATATAATAAACAATAATGGTCCAAGTACTGAGCCTTGGGGAACTCCACTTGTGACGTTGCTCCAATGGGACTTAGTGCCGTTAATGCTCACTCGCTGTTTCCTGTCCTGTAACCACGCCCTAATCCATTTAAGGATGTCACCTTTGATGCCATGAGCTTCTACCTTTCTAATTAGTCTTTCGTGGGGTACTCTGTCGAAGGCTTTGCTAAAGTCGAGATATACCACATCATAATTGTGCCCCTCGTCCACTGATTCGAAAACTGATGAAAAGAATGTTAATAGATTAGTTAGGCAAGAACGTCCGCTTGTGAAGCCATGCTGGGAATCATTGATCAATCGGTGCTTCTCCTGGTGATTTCGAATAGAGTTTGAAATGATTGCTTCCAGTAATTTGCCTACTATTGATGTTAGACTGATTGGGCGGTAGTTAGAGGATAGTGATCTATCCCCCTTCTTGAAGATCGGTATTACATTCGCTATCCTCCAGGATTCTGGTACTACACCTGTTTTTAAGGACATGTTAAACAACTTTGCTAAGGGCATACTAAGCTCTTCCTTACATTCCTTTAATACTCTGGCAAATATCTCATCGGGACCAGGTGACTTATTAGGCTTTAGTTTGTCTATTTGCTTACTAACATCGTTACTAGTCACTACTATCTCACGTAATTTGTTTTCTTCACTATCTCTGAATAGAGTCGGTGCCTCGGGTATCATGTTTAAATTTTCGGTGGTGAAAACTGTTGAAAAATATTTATTCAAATTATTGCTCATTTCTCCGTCGTTATCAGTGAGCTCGCCGGAGTCTGACCGTATTGGTCCAATCTTTTCTCGTGTTTTAGTTTGATACATTTGGTAGAATCCTTTGGGGTTTGTCTTTGCCTCCCTTGCTATCCTTACCTCATTATTCCTCTTTGCTTTCCTTATCTCGGTTTTAACCCTACTCGCCAATACCCTATAATAGTCCCGGAGGTGAATTTCGCCACGATTTATCCTTCTACCTATAGCCTTCCTTTGGCCAATGATGTTCTTTAAATAATTATTTATCCATTTAGGGTCATTGTTGTTTGATCTGAGTTTTTTGTATGGTATGTTCTGCCTTTGTGCATTAAGTAACTCACTATTTAAATTGTCGTGGAACTCGGCAGTCTCAGATCTCGTTATCAGGTTTGTGTCATCTGTCAGGTTCACGGCCAAGCGCGACACCCCCTCTCTCAGCTGCCTCTTTAAACTGTCAAAGTTTGCCCTTCTGAAATCTGGTACTTTAGTGGAATTTTCCTTACGTCTGCCCTGAAAATCTAACTGGAATCGAATTTCTTTGTGATCGCTGTTTGCAAGTTCGTTCCCTACCTCGACATTGCTAATGAGGTTTTCTCTGTTTGACAAAATTAAATCCAATATATTATTACCCCGTGTGGGTTCGGTTATATGTTGACTTAGGAAACAGTCCTGGATCGTCTCGAGAAAGTCCTCTGATTCTGAGTTACCCGTAAGGTCGGTCCAATCTATTTGGCCAAGGTTAAAGTCGCCTACTATACAGACTTTGTTGTGTATGGAAGCCCTGCACATTTCATCCCAGATAAGTCGCTCATTGACGCTATCAAGATTGGGGGGTCTATATATTACTCCTGTGATTAATTTTTCCCGACCGTCGCTTAATTCTATCCAAATTGTTTCTGTATTCCTCTCAGTTTTTATTTCCTTATTTATTTCACACTTCAGATTATCCCTAACATAGATTGCTACTCCGCCTCCTTTCCTGGTCTGCCTATCGGTATGGAACAGTTTGTAACCCGCAATTTGGTATTCGACTGGTAATTCACGTGTGTCTAGGTTGATCCATGTTTCAGTGAATGCAATTATATCGATTTCTTCGGTACATACCAAGGCCCTAATATCATCCATTTTGTTTCTCATACTTCTACTGTTCGCGTAATATACATTTAAGTTAGTCGTGTTCTGAGTCCTCCCCTTACCGCGTTTAGTTTTAAACTCCCTGTCTAATTTAGTTATGTCATCATTCCTAACACTATTTCCCTGTAATCTTTCGCCTTGTTTACCCGCTCCCACTGCAGTCTCCTCCACCCCCATGCCCCTATGTTCTCTTAGCAGTTTAAAGACTTCGATATCTTTTGAACTGCCCCCTCTAGAGCCCCAGCCAGGGTTGCTACTCCATCCCTAGACAGGTGCACCCCATCCCTAGCATAAAGGTCCCTTCTGCCATAGAAGTTGTCCCAGTTGTCAATGAATGGGACTGATATTGACTTGCAATATCTGTCAAGACGGTCGTTAACACCAACTGCCCTTGACAACCATTCACTGCCAACTCTCCTTCTAGGCAGGACACCGCATATGATAGGGATCCCTCCCTTAGTCCTAATACGATCTATGGCTGCCTTGAACTTATCAAGAAGCTCCTCGCTCCTACATCGGCCAATATCATTGCCTCCTGCACTGAGGCAGATAATGGGTTTGTTCCCATTACCAGACAAGATATTGTCCATCCTGTCAATTATATCCCCCACACCAGCTCCTGGCAAACACACCCTCATCCTATTTTTGTTTTTACCACAAAAGGCCCTGTCCATGTACCTTACCTGTGAGTCACCAACAATTAAAGTTTTTATACCTTCCTTGTCATCCCTGCCCCTGACTGTACTAACGTCCAATTCGTCTATCAAGGGACTGAACGGGTTGGTACACTTAGTTGTTGTTGTCGTTGTTGTCGTATCCTTCGTGTGCTTCTTCACCACCAGCTTGGTCCTACCACTACTCACAATTTTCCACTTGCTTGATTTTTCGTCAGCCACTGGCTTTACTCGTCCAGCCTCTCCTTTTAACATCGCCAGCTCTTCCCTTAATTTCAAGTTCTCCAACTTGGCCTTCGCCAATTCTTCAGTGGACCACTCCAGTTTGGTCAACAAACTCTCATACCCAAGACCGCACCTAGCTCTGGCCATATCTGATAATTATCCCTCCGGAGCTAACCCTGCCGTGACCTTTCCCCTTGTGAGGTCAGAACACAACTGAGTGAGGTCAGAACACAACTGGATGTGTATAGGAAGGCCACTGTCCCCACTATCTCTGAAATCAGGGTGAAAATGAGAGTCCACGACCTGTGGAGGATGCGGAGGGAGACGATGATGATGAAGGGAAATGGACAGAAACAGAAAAGGAAGAAAACGAAGAACGGGAAGCTGAAGATGAGGTTCGAGGATATAGCTGAGAAGTTGTTTGATGTGGCAGACGACAGCAAAGTGCACGAACGAGAGAAAAGCTTCCTGGCAGCCCAGAGGAAACCGGGAAGGGAGGGCTGCATTGATGGCGTTGACAAAATTGTGACTGCCAAGCTGAAAGAAGAGATGGAGAAGGAAGCGAAGAGGGCTAAGAAAAGGGCTGAGGAAGAGAGGAAAACTGAGAAGATGAGGTCAAAGAGTAAGGAGGAGATGGAGAGGATGTCGTGTAAAGTGTCGGCAGTGGATGACAGTGCTCAGGAAGAAGATAGTGATTATAAGGATGTCAATGACAATGAGTTCAAGGCTACGGTCGACAGGGGAGCAAGATCAGAGAAAAGGAAAAGGGAGAAAGAAGCCGAGGACAGGATCGGAGAAACTGCTGACAGGTTCAAGGTATCCAATGATGCAGTGGCTCACATCGCAAACACCATCAGAGCTGCAGACAACATCATAACTGAAGGGGACAAGTCTAAAGTGACTAACTGGAAGAAAGTGGAGAGAGTCAGGAAGAGGTCACGAGAACAGAAAAAAGAAAAGTTCAGGGGATTCAAGGTCAGAGGTCTCATGGTAGATGAGAGGATCAATGAGAACAAGATAGTGACTGGTGTAGGTGAGAAGAACCACAAGAGATTCGCCATGGAAAAGAGGGAAGACTGTGCAGTGATCGGCTTCCCTGGTGAGGAGTTCCTTGGTCACCTGGTCCCGGTGGGGGGAAAGGGGGTAGACCTGGCCACCAGCCTGCTGGCCTTCCTGGAGGAGCGCGGTATTGACACCACCGACCTCCTGGTTGTCCTTAGCGACGGTTGCAACAAAATGAGTGGCTATAATCACGGTTTCATCGCCGAGTTTGAAAGGCTGTTGGGACGGCCTCTCCTCCACATCCACTGCCTGATCCACAGTCTGGAGAAGCTCTTCGGCCATCTATTCAACCATTACGCTGGCCCAACCACTGGTCCCGCCTCCTGGAGTGGTGAGGAGGCTCGGAAGCTGACCGGCAACGTGTGGGACCTTCCGGTGGTTGAATTCCAGGCCGTCACCAATACCTACCTCAGGTCTCTCCTGGATGCCATCCCTTCCGTCGTCTGGGAGGAGTTCAGCTGGGACACCCGGTATCTGTTGGAGATGGCCAAGACGGTGGAGTCCGGCACATTGAGGAGAGATGGGCCAGGGCACGGGCCGGAGCCATGACCAACGCCAGATGGCAAAACACGGAGAGCAGGGAGCTGAGGGCCTACATGAGCACCACCTCCCCCAGCGAGTCACAGAGACGGATGACCTCCTTCATCATCCTTATGTACGTGCCCTCCTTCCTGGAGATCAGGCAGAGGAATCTGCTACTGGAGGGCCCACGCCACCTCCTCGCCATCATCAACCGGGTGAGGACGTACTGCACCCTGGAGGAAGTGGAGCTGCTTACTCCATACTTCCAGTTCAACGGCTACTTCGGCCAGCACGAGGTGGTGATGGTCTCACTGCTGGCCTCCATGGACAAGAGTGAGAGGGAGTTGGCCCTAAACATCATCAAGCAGCTGAGGAAGAAGGAAAAAAGGCACAGGAGAAAGACAGTGAGGAAAGTGAGGAACCCTCAACTGAATCTGGCTGCCACCAAGCTGTCAGAGTTGGTTGATCTGCAGAAGGCCAGCTCCTCCCCTCCCATCCTGTTCCAGCACAGTGACCAGGAACTGGAGCAATTTCTGGAGGAACCGTACAGTGAGCCAGGTCTGCCCTGCACCACCACCGCACTGGAAAGAGGAGTGAAGCTCACCACGGAGGCAGCAGACGTGGCCAGCTCTGCCTGGCAGCAGGGCCAGGTCACCTGGAACAAGCTGGAGGCCAGGAAGAAAAACAAGCGGAGGGCTAAGAAAGAGAGCTACCAGTGCTAGACTGTGGGGACACTGGGACTGAGGGGACACTGTGGGGACAGCCAATGTTAGTGTGCCAACTGTGCTAGTGTGCTGCTGCTAAATTGAAGCATACATGCCAATAATAAAGAATGTCTACCATTATTCTTGTTTTTTTTTATGTCGAACCGAAAAGTATCCACAAACCTTCTAATGCACTGATGTTAAAGATTCAAACACATTCGGAACCAGCGTGGCCGATAGACAAATAATCCAACCCAAGCCACTTGATTTTGAAAACTTTTGCCAAACTGTCACTCCCTAGTGTACAGTATAGTACGAGTATACAGTGTTGTGTATGGTGTATAACGAGGCCGCTCCTGTGTATGATGTCTTTGTCTTGTTGTGTATGTATTGTTACTCATATGATGTACTGTATGGTAGGGTTATCATCACTCAGTTTAAGATAACTTTAATCGCTAGATTTAAGGTCCCCTAAAAATGTTGTCGGTCGCTGTTCATAATTCAATGTCTACTCTGATTGGATCTAATTTCATGGATCTCTAGTTATTATCAATCATCTCTTTATTTTTTATGACAATTCGTGAAACTTTACATTTTAGTTTTTAAATAGTTTTTCGCTCATTGGATCTCATTTGTCTCTTGAAATTTAACTTCTGTTTGTTTCTTGACGTAATTATCTGACGTGGTACTTTAATTTATTATTGTTAAGTTTACACACACACACACACACACACACACACACACACACACACACACACACACCCACCGTCTCTCTCGCTCTGTTGTTTAAAGTGAGAAAGTGTGAGAAAGTTTACACACATTAGGTGGGAAAATGTTCCTCACTTGCGGGCTTCGATAGGGTAAATGATCTCATCTCGTGTCCCCAGAGTGAAGAAAAACGTCTCGTGTTTGAGTCGGTGAGGCAGCAAACATTCCTTACGCTGTGAGCTGAGAGTTAAGCTAAAGTGCCTGGATACATACATACATACATCGTTGTTCAGATAGATATTTAGTAAAATCGTATTACATGTTCACAATGATTCAGCACGTACTGTACAAACAATATACATACTGAAGACAGTGTAGACATACAGCTGAAGTCTTTAAAACACGTAATGATGTTGGTAATTACACTTATCCACAACGATCAGAAATTATATAGAACTCTTTATAATTGTTCTAGATATTGGGGAAAATGTTCTAGTTTCTATTAGTAAAATCTGAAGGTAAGTTTCATCTCTTGTGTTCAATGAAGTTGGAATAGGTTGAGACTGAGTTATTTGCGAGGCGAATTGTGTGTTTTCATCCCTGGAAAAATATGTACTCAAAGAAGAAATTGGGAAAAATAGTAGGTTTAATGTGTTGAGTTTGGTGAATTTTCCATCTAAGAAGTTGAATAAGTCGACTGTTTATGGTGTGGCAAGATATTACACCTCTCCCCTCCCTTCCCCTCCCTTCCCTTCCCTTCCCCTCCCTTCCCCTCCCCACCCCACCCCTCCCCCCTCCCCGCCCCCCCTCCCCTCCCCCCTCCTCTCCCCCCTCCCTTCCCCTCCCCCCTCCCTTCCCCTCCCCTCCCCTCCCATCATCGTGTGAATTCTGCGTCAATTTGTTTTCTTATGCATGAGTGAAATAGATTTTCCTGTCATTGTTACATCACTGTTGAACATGCACAGTTGTTATGGGAAGTGTTAAGGAGGGAAGGATGAAAGAAGAGGGAGGGGAAGGGGAGAGAGTGAGGAGGAGGGAGGACAAATAGGAGAGAGAGAGAGAGGTTGGGCGAGGGGAAATTGCACGGAACAGAGGGTAAAGGGGAGGGGAAAAAGGCAGGCGAGGAGAATGGAGAGAGGGAAGTGGGGAGAGAGATAGGAAAGAGGGGAGTGATGAAAGTGGGGAGACAAAGTAGAGAGGAGAGAGGAAAGAAAACAGTTTTATGCTTATTGTGTTATTCTCTCTCTCTCTCTCTCTCTCTCTCTCTCTCACTCTCTCTCTCTCTCTCTCTCTCTCTCTCTCAATCTGGCATTTTCTCCACTAGGAATAAATACTATAAGCTCCTCTTGAAACCTATATAGAGCATCCCTTCTGAGAGTTTGCCTTGACTGGGGATAATATGCAGCGATGCTTTCCCTCGGTAGGATTCCCTTCACTTGGGTATCCTATCCGCTGAGATTTTATCCACAGGGATTTTTATCCTTAAAGAAATATTAGTTGAGACCATCCCCCATCGACCGCCCCCAACATAACCCATTAACATTGGTCTTTATCCCCAGGTGTTAAGTTTCTCTACCCGACGTAAATTTGGTAGCATTCAGGGCCTCGTACGGCTGGACCTGACAGTACCTGGTGTTTGTGGGGCATAAACGCCAGGTAGAGGTTCATATGATAGTGAGGCGGGTGGTGGTGATGCTACCATGGTCACTGTGTGGGGGGGGGGGGGGGCGGGGGTGTCTTGTCATTATACTTGGTTGAGTGTTTTATGCTCGAGGTACAGAAAGTATTACTGCATAACTCTGAACATGAGAGAGAGAGAGAGAGAGGAGAGAGGAGAGAGAGAGAGAGAGAGAGAGAGAGAGAGAGAGAGAGAGAGAGAGAGATCAGTAGCGACTATATTGTCTATAGTGTAAGACAAGGTGTAGAGACAACTAACTATAACACCTTAGCTATACTGTATAA
Organism: Homarus gammarus; assembly: GCA_958450375.1. Lineage (NCBI taxonomy): Eukaryota > Metazoa > Arthropoda > Malacostraca > Decapoda > Nephropidae > Homarus > Homarus gammarus. The sequence goes on from CAUDMG010001046.1 coordinate 76,661, forward strand.
ATTCAATCTGTCTAATTGTTATAGTGTTAGGCATTACTGTCTCCCCTGTCTCAACATTTTCTATCTCTGTCTCTTAATGTACAGTCCTCTTGCATCATCTCGCATCTCATCATCGTCTCTGTTTGTCTCTTAGGAGGTGTTGATGTCTCTCTAATGTCTCAATTGTTGGTGTTCTGTGAGAGGAAGAATCTGGAGGTCAAGGTTGTTCAGGGTAGGAGGAGAGGAGATAGAAAAGTAAGATACGGAGGAAGGAGAAGGAAGATGAGGGAGGAAGGAGAAGGAAGATGAGGGAGGATGGAGAAGGAAGATGAGGGAGGAAGGAGAAGGAAGATGAGGGAGGAAGGAGAAGGAAGATGAGGGAGGAAGGAGAAGGAAGATGAGGGAGGAAGGAGAAGGAAGATGAGGGAGGAAGGAGAAGGAAGATGAGGGAGGAAGGAGAAGGAAGATGAGGGAGGAAGGAGAAGGAAGATGAGGGAGGAAGGAGAAGGAAGATGAGGGAGGGAGGAGAAGGAAGATGAGGGAGGGAGGAGAAGGAAGATGAGGGAGGAAGGAGAAGGAAGATGAGGGAGGAAGGAGAAGGAAGATGAGGGAGGGAGGAGAAGGAAGATGAGGGAGGGAGGAGAAGGAAGATGAGGGAGGAAGGAGAAGGAAGATGAGGGAGGAAGGAGAAGGAAGATGAGGGAGGGAGGAGAAGGAAGATGAGGGAGGGAGGAGAAGGAAGATGAGGGAGGGAGGAGAAGGAAGATGAGGGAGGAAGGAGAAGGAAGATGAGGGAGGAAGGAGAAGGAAGATGAGGGAGGAAGGAGAAGGAAGATGAGGGAGGAAGGAGAAGGAAGATATGGGTGAAAAGCGGAAGGGAAGTATTTAAAGGAAAAGAAAAAAATAGAAAGATAGGGAGAGAGTGAAGGTAGGAAGGACAGGGGGGGGAGTTTTTTGGGGCATTAGTAAAAGAGGATACGGGGAGAGATGGAAGAGATAAAGGAAAGACCGGAAGGAGAAATGAGGAGGCGGAGAGAAAAATACAAAAAGAAAAGGGAATTGAAGCGAGGAAGGATAATATGTTTTTATAAGTGTGATTAATGATGAACCCAAGAAGAGAGAGAGATAAAAGTGAAAGGAAAGGAAGGGGAAGGAAAAGGAGGAGAATAATGAGGACATGAAGAAAGAATTATAAGAAAATGAGGAAAATATATAGATATTCTTTTGCAATTTGGATATGAAAAAAACATAGACGCTTGTTGAAAATAGGAAAATATATTCTCGTTAGCTGCAGATTTCACCATTAATATTACGAAGAAACATATTTATTTCAATGAGAGTTATAGAATTTGTTTACTAAATGTTTCAAGTACTAGCAGGCCACACTACCCTTGAGCATTACTGGCAGACCTTCGGCAGTACTGACAGAAGGAAGTAACGAGTCTTATAAGCAGTAGTTTAAGAGAGGATCCTGTGCTCTCCCACCCACAGTTAAAAGTCGTTAAATAAATGATATGATATAATCTTAGGTGGGAGTTTCACCCAATGTATTCCGGGGATTAGACTGCAATTATTCATAGAGTTATCCTTGTGTGTTAAGGATTATCCATCGTTCTTCAAGGATTTACATGTCTTTGTTCATGGATTATCGCCTCGTTCACGGAGGATAAGATCACCCTACTTGATGTATTAAATCATCATACTAAGTAGAGTGACATTGTCCTTGTTAGGTATTTATGTCGTCACTTCAGTTAGCATGAAGGTAAGGGTTTATACGGTGTCTCCCTTAATGAGTTGGTCGTAAGGTTGTGGAGTGAGTCTTTAGTGCTTATATCTCTAACTGAATCTCTTATGTTGCGACCAACCAACCAACTGACCAACCAACCAACCCACCAACCAACCAACCAACCAGCCGACCGACCGACCGACCGACCGACCGACAGCCTTTGTGTTGCGAAGCATTTTGATGTGACTTGTAACTTTCCAAGTGGTTTATTTAATTTTCTTGGTGTGATCCCTTTAATCCGTGTGTGGCAGTGATGAATTACTGAAGGGCTCACCCTGTGATGGCCAGGTGGAGGGTTGTGACGTAACTCCTTCAACTCTGCATGTATATTATGCATGCTGGATTATATATCATGTATGTATATTATGTATGTGCTCCATTTATGTATTATTTATTCAGCCTAGCTAGCAGCGTGTGGCAATGTTATTACCATATCCCACACGCTTAATTAATGTGCCTGGCGACGTATGGAAGCTGCTAATGTAACACTTGCCATACGTCGCCTATAGCAGTTGACAAGGAGCTTAGCCAGGGAGACCGCTGCTTCCCTCTGTGTACATACTCTTATCCAGTAAACCGAACCTACAAAACTATACAGGTGTTTGTGTTCTCTCCTGTATATAGAACTTATTATTCAGAACCTAACATGGCGCAGTGATCCGATCTTACTGGATAATTACGAGTGATAGTGCAAAGTTTGTAGAAAACTGGCTTGGACTCTCGCTTGGGTCAACTCCCGCGCGTCAGCTCTCCTCGAAGAATCTCAGCAACTTTGAGCAGTGTCAGTGACAGTGATTTTCTGTGAAGTGTTTAGTGCATTGTGTGTTTCGTGCCATTCATGTGTGACCTTGTTCTAAAGGATTCCCAAGGTATACGGCACGTTCTGGGCATTTGTAAGGAGTAGAGTTCAGTGCACCCGTCTCTGACCGCGTTCTGAGGGTAACTGGGCTGACTGGGAGTCGCCGCGCCTCTCCCCCACCCCCTCACAGCGCCGCCTCCACCCCCCCCTCACAGCTGGGGCGAGACTCTCTACCCGCCCGGGACACCACACACACACGTACTAACACTCGCTGACCGCGCGGCTTCTTATATATATTTTATATATATAACCTACTTATCTGTGTATTTAATTCATTTTTGTCTGAAATCTTGTTGATACGACGGGCTGACCGGTCAACACTGATTTAAGACATAGTACACAGAGGAAGTAGTTATGTCTCACGCCTTACGTAGCCGTGGACCCAGCGTCTGGATGAGCCAGGCGGGTGATAGCCCCGCAGAGACGGATGACCAGGCCGGCCACGACGCTCCAGCCCCCACATCGCGCAGTCCCTCACCTCAATATTCAGCGTTGTCTCCAGAGATAATTGCTTTACTGAAGTTTATGAGAGATGAGAAACGCGAGGATGAAGCTCACAGACGTTTGGCGGATGAGCACAGAAGGCAAGCAGAGGCAGAACGAGACCACCAACGGAGATTGGAAGACAGTGAACGGTTTTGAAGCCTTGATATCTCGCCTCACTGTTAACCAAGCCCCTGGCTCTAACACTGCCTCGGTACTGACTGGTTCAGATACCTCATCCATGCTTCCTTCACACCCCCCAGCCCCACCTAAGGCAGCAGCTCAAACGCCGCCCATCTTGAAGCCTGATGAGACTTTCCAGACTTTTCGTGAATGGCGGCGACGGTGGACTGATTATTCTACAATGGTGGATCTCCAGAGTTTGTCATAGCCTAAACAACTCATCGAGCTGCGCATGTGCCTGTCCTTGGAAATTCAGCGTGTCTTGGAACATACGTTGCAGGTACCCCCAACCTCTTCGCTGTCTGTAGAGGAGGTACTGGACGTTCTACAACGGCACATCAAAGGACAGCAGAATGAAGCTCTGCGCAGGAGGGAATTGTTTAGCTGCAGACAGTTGGAGGGTGAGTCTTTTGATGCCTTTTACGTGCGTCTTAAGAGAGCCTCGGAAGAGGTAGATATATGTCCAGGCCACCACCAGCAGTGCGAGGAGACCCAGTTGAAGCAGGTGATCCTGATGGGTGTTAAGGACGAGGAACTTGTCCAACGCCTCACCTCCCTCGACTCTTCCTCTTCTCTTAAGGATGTGTTGACGATATGTCGCTCCTATGAGGCTGCCAGGTGTGCCACCTCTGCCATCCGTGCTCCCCCTACAGCTGTACGCGCTGTGTCCCGGTACAAGAAGGACAAGAAGTCTGTTCCTACGCCTTCGCCCACCACGTCCACGCCCGGTTTATTTTGCAACAACTGTGGTAAGCAGCACGGAACACAGGTGTGTCCAGCTGCTCAGTCTACCTGCAACAGTTGTGACCGTAAGGGCCACTGGTCACTCACAGTACGGTGCCCAGCCAAACGGGTCCAGTGCAATGTG
>CAUDMG010001048.1:2500-132500 GCA_958450375.1 Homarus gammarus
CAACACCTCTCCAACACCCCCCTACACCTCTCCAACACCCCCAGCACCTCCTTAACACCCCCCTACACCACTCCAACACCCCCCAACACCTCTCCAACACCCCCCAACACCTCTCCAACACCCCCAACACCTCTCCAACACCATTTCGTGTCAGTGGTTCGTTTCGTGTGCGACAGGTAACACGAAGGTGAGAGTCGCTGATTGACCCACGCCAGGAGAGAGAGAGAGAGAGAGAGAGAGAGAGAGAGAGAGAGAGAGACTAATGTTGGCTCATCAACACGACCAAGAAAGTGAGAGCTGGAGAGAGAGAGAGAGAGGCTAATGTTGGCTCATCAACACGACCAAGAAAGTGAGAGCTGGAGCACTGCCCAGCTATGATGAACCAGGGAGGGAGAGGTTAGGTTAGGTTGGTTCCTTTTCCTTGTCTAGTCTTCTTCTTTTCCTCCTCCTCCTCCTCCTCCTCCTACCCCTCCTCCTCCTCCTCCTCCCCATCCAGCCTCCTCCTCCTCCTACCCCTCCTCCTCCTCCTCCTCCCCTCCAATTCTTCTTCCTCTTCCTGCCTCATTTGTTATTCAAGACCGCCCAACATTGCCACGCCGTGACTGTTAATTCTGTCTCGTGGTTGAAAGTCGGGATAACCAAATTAACTGACGGCCTGTGCTACTTGGGGGTGCTACTTGACGTTCCTGCTACTTGGGAGGTGGGGGGTCGTTTGTGTTACTTGTCCTTGTCACGTACACTCACTCTTACTGGGGGGTGCCAAGATTATTTATCCCTCTTGTGTCATCTCTCTGTCACGGAGCGTAGGAGAGAGAGAGAGGGAGAGGGAGAAACACAAACAGAACCATAAGAAAAAAAAATCATCCAATCCTTAACGCACAACGAACCTAAATTCCCTCCTCTCCCCGCCTCCTCCTCCCCCTCCTCCTCCTCTTCCCCCTCCTCCTCCTCCTCTCTGTTTATCCCATTACGACTCGTTACTATCAGCTGGACGAGCGTGTGAACCTGAGTGCATAAGACAGTTAAACTCAGGCCCAGGGATTATGACTGAGATGAGGATTATTGTAGGATCCATACATGACCTTCGTGTGTGTGTGTGTGTGTGTGTGCGTGCGTGCTACACCTTTGTTTCAGAATTAATTAACTGTATTTAATTGTATTTATTATCATAACTATTACAGAACCGCTGATTTACACTGGCCACCTACCTGTAACTTCTTATTGCCCAGTTTCTCAAAAACATTGGTGAAAATTTCAAGATATCATATCCTTTCTGAAATGGATTAACTCACATACACAAGCTTTATGCGGCTGCCCTCACATTTGGTACAAGCACTGCAATATGTGAACACTCCTTCTCAACTGTCATTGACCGTTAGCTGCGGAGATTGTCTATGATTTTAATGGGATTGTGGACAGGATGGCTGTGGGCATTATTACACTAGTCATTAATGCTTAATCATTATCTCCCTTGTGATACTCCACTTCTCTTATGGACATATAATTGGGTTAGGTTAGATAAACATTTTTTAGTCTATACCTAAACTGTTGGTTAATATATCATGTTCTATCTTCCTTTACGTGTTCTATCTCTACTGTGTTACAACAACAACCTTAGAGATATTATATTATATTTATAATTGATACAGTAAAACGATTGGTAAATATATTGAATAATAATTATTGGCATACAATAATATGATATATAAGTGAGGGTAACATAGTGCTATAAGCCGTGCCTACTTGTTGCTCCTGCCAAGTCTCTTACCTCCTCACAACTATTATAAGGCTCTCTCTCTCTCACTAATGAGTCCTCACAACTATTATAAGGCTCTCTCTCTCTCACTAATGAGTCCTCACAACTATTATAAGGCTCTCTCTCTCTCACTAATGAGTCCTCACAACTATTATAAGGCTCTCTCTCTCTCACTAATGAGTCCTCACAACTATTATAAGGCTCTCTCTCTCACTAATGAGTCCTCACAACACAATATTACACCAATTCAAACCAATTTTCCCCACAATATTTTTCTCCGCTTTGTTTACATGGAGGAGGCCATGACACACGGCTCCCTCTCACCCTCTATAAAAGGAACAGCTTTTACATTAAATTTAGTTTTAAATGGTCTAACAATTATAAAAATATTCTATGATATTATTAATTATCTTAAATTGTGTAAATTTTGTCACTGTGTGTACTTTGGCAATAATGCCTTGATAACTTTATATAAGGCCTCCCTCCAGCACCTGTTTCTTCCATCTATCTTGTGTTCTTCCCTTGATGAGAGGAAGAAGAAGAATAAGAAGGGTTGATGAGAGGAAGAAGAAGAATAAGAAGGGTTGATGAAGGGAAGAAGAAGAATAAGAAGGGTTGATGAAGGGAAGAAGAAGAATAAGAAGGGTTGATGAAGGGAAGAAGAAGAATAAGAAGGGTTGATGAGAGGAAGAAGAAGAATAAGAAGGGTTGATGAAGGGAAGAAGAAGAATAAGAAGGGTTGATGAAGGGAAGAAGAAGAATAAGAAGGGTTGATGAAGGGAAGAAGAAGAATAAGAAGGGTTGATGAGAGGAAGAAGAAGAATAAGAAGGGTTGATGAAGGGAAGAAGAAGAATAAGAAGGGTTGATGAGAGGAAGAAGAAGAATAAGAAGGGTTGATGAGAGGAAGAAGAAGAATAAGAAGGGTTGATGAAGGGAAGAAGAAGAATAAGAAGGGTTGATGAAGGGAAGAAGAAGAATAAGAAGGGTTGATGAAGGGAAGAAGAAGAATAAGAAGGGTTGATGAGAGGAAGAAGAAGAATAAGAAGGGTTGATGAAGGGAAGAAGAATAAGAAGGGTTGATGAGAGGAAGAAGAAGAATAAGAAGGGTTGATGAGAGGAAGAAGAAGAATAAGAAGGGTTGATGAGAGGAAGAAGAAGAATAAGAAGGGTTGATGAGAGGAAGAAGAAGAATAAGAAGGGTTGATGAGAGGAAGAAGAAGAATAAGAAGGGTTGATGAGGGGAAGAAAAAGAATAAGAAGGGTTGATGAGAGGAAGAAGAAGAATAAGAAGGGTTGATGAAGGGAAGAAGAAGAATAAGAAGGGTTGATGAAGGGAAGAAGAAGAATAAGAAGGGTTGATGAAGGGAAGAAGAAGAATAAGAAGGGTTGATGAGGGGAAGAAGAAGAATAAGAAGGGTTGATGAAGGGAAGAAGAAGAATAAGAAGGGTTGATGAGAGGAAGAAGAAGAATAAGAAGGGTTGATGAGAGGAAGAAGAAGAAGAAGAAAGGTTGATGAGAGGAAGAAGAAGAATAAGAAGGGTTGATGAGAGGAAGAAGAAGAATAAGAAGGGTTGATGAGAGGAAGAAGAAGAATAAGAAGGGTTGATGAGAGGAAGAAGAAGAATAAGAAGGGTTGATGAGAGGAAGAAGAAGAATAAGAAGGGTTGATGAGAGGAAGAAGAAGAATAAGAAGGGTTGATGAGAGGAAGAAGAAGAATAAGAAGGGTTGATGAGGGGAAGAAGAAGAATAAGAAGGGTTGATGAGGGGAAGAAAAAGAATAAGAAGGGTTGATGAGAGGAAGAAGAAGAATAAGAAGGGTTGATGAGAGGAAGAAGAAGAATAAGAAGGGTTGATGAGAGGAAGAATAATAAGAAGGGTTGATGAGGGGAAGAAGAAGAATAAGATGGGTTGATGAGGGGAAGAAGAAGAATAAGAAGGGTTGATGAGGGGAAGAAGAATAAGAAGGGTTGATGAGAGGAAGAAGAAGAATAAGAAGGGTTGATGAGAAGAAGAAGAAGAATAAGAAAGGTTGATGAGAGGAAGAAGAAGAATAAGAAGGGTTGATGAGAGGAAGAAGAAGAATAAGAAGGGTTGATGAGAGGAAGAAGAAGAATAAGAAGGGTTGATGAGAGGAAGAAGAAGAATAAGAAGGGTTGATGAGAGGAAGAAGAAGAATAAGAAGGGTTGATGAGGGGAAGAAGAAGAATAAGAAGGGTTGATGAAGGGAAGAAGGAGAATAAGAAGGGTTGATGAAGGGAAGAAGAAGAGTAAGAAGGGTTGATGAGAGGAAGAAGAAGAATAAGAAGGGTTGATGAGAGGAAGAAGAAGAATAAGAAGGGTTGATGAGAGGAAGAAGAAGAATAAGAAGGGTTGATGAGAGGGAGAAGAAGAATAAGAAGGGTTGATGAGGGGAAGAAGGAGAATAAGAAGGGTTGATGAAGGGAAGAAGAAGAATAAGAAGGGTTGATGAGAGGAAGAAGAAGAATAAGAAGGGTTGATGAGAGGAAGAAGAAGAATAAGAAGGGTTGATGAGAGGAAGAAGAAGAATAAGAAGGGTTGATGAGAGGAAGAAGAAGAATAAGAAGGGTTGGTGAGAGGAAGAAGAAGAATAAGAAGGGTTGATGAGAGGAAGAAGAAGAATAAGAAGGGTTGATGAGAGGAAGAAGAAGAATAAGAAGGGTTGATGAGAGAAAGAATAAGAAGGGTTGATGAGAGGAAGAAGAAGAATAAGAAGGGTTGATGAGAGGAAGAAGAAGAATAAGAAGGGTTGATGAGAAGAATAAGAAGGGTTGATGAGGGGAAGAAGAAGAATAAGAAGGGTTGATGAAGGGAAGAAGGAGAATAAGAAGGGTTGATGAGAGGAAGAAGAAGAATAAGAAGGGTTGATGAAGGGAAGAAGGAGAATAAGAAGGGTTGGTGAGAGGAAGAAGAAGAATAAGAAGGGTTGATGAAGGGAAGAAGGAGAATAAGAAGGGTTGATGAATGGAAGAAGGAGAATAAGAAGGGTTGATGAGGGGAAGAAGGAGAATAAGAAGGGTTGATGAGAGGAAGAAGAAGAATAAGAAGGGTTGATGAGAGGAAGAAGAAGAATAAGAAGGGTTGATGAGAGGAAGAAGAAGAATAAGAAGGGTTGATGAGAGGAAGAAGACGAATAAGAAGGGTTGATGAGAGGAAGAAGAAGAATAAGAAGGGTTGATGAGGGGAAGAAGAAGAATAAGAAGGGTTGATGAGAGGAAGAAGAAGAATAAGAAGGGTTGATGAGAGGAAGAAGAAGAATAAGAAGGATTGTGTTTTGATGAGAGGAAGAAGAAGAATAAGAAGGATTGTGTTTTGATGAGAGGAAGAAGAAGAATAAGAAGGATTGTGTTTTGATGAGAGGAAGAAGAAGAATAAGAAGGATTGTGTTTTGATGAGAGGAAGAAGAAGAATAAGAAGGGTTGTGCTTTAATAAGAGGAAGGTTTTAAGGGTAACTATTATATTTGATCACAGAAAACGTTTCTGGGGTAACTATTATATTTAATCAGTGAACTTGGAGTAAAATGCAAGCGTTAAGTCGCAGCCAATATAATAACTATTGACCTCATAGATCAATTTTATGATTTTCCTATTAAACTAGGTTATATATTGACAGTCTTGGTCTGTCCTTCACTGTCGACAAGAGTATTGAAGTAGTTAGGTTGGTTGGTGATATAGAGATGAACCATTAGCCCTGAGGGTGTATTCTTGGGGCTGTAGTGAATTTCTCCCCTACAAACTGTTTGTCGCTGAGTAGCCGACCCCACGAATTCCCCAGTGTGTGCCTCGTGGTCTGGGTCAATCAGCGCCGCCATACATCACGGAGCGGGGGTCAACTACTAAGCCACGCCTACCCCCGCTATTCAAGACCTGACCTCGTGGTTACCTCTCTCTTAATACCTCCACCAACCAGCCAGTAACACCTTCTTCTCCTCCGCCTGCCTGGTGGCCCTCGCTCCCGCCGGCGAGCATGGCGACCCACAGGCTGGTCCTCCTCTGAGCATCCTCACCACCCAGCTCTCTCTACCCAACACTTGTAACCATGCTGCCTTCCCAGCACCAAGCTGCATTGTACATCCAATACAACATGTATACAGAGAGCACATTGTGAGTTTCCTTTCTCCATTCCATCCTGAGTGTGAACCAAACATCTCATACCCCACAGGGCTTTTTATGTTGGGGGAGTCCCTCCATGACCCTTGTATCACTAGAAGGATGATCCCCATCTTTTTTTTTCTAGTTTTTATTGTGGGTTTTTATTATAGTTTTGGTAATATTGGATATTTTTGGTATTTCTCAATATATTTCTATTTTGGTTTATTTATTTTGTTTAATTTGTATTTGCTAATTACTAGTTAAAAATAAATAAAAATTTACCAATTGTTCACTCAATTATTTAAATAAATTATATAAGCATTTAATATTTAAGAGAGTGTCACTTTGGTAAGGGAAACTATGTCAAGTCCTGTAAGTTTATTTACTCTCTCCTCTTGGTCACAGATCGTCTTGTTACTTCACACTCTAGTGCCTTATATTTCCTCTTGAATTATTCTAAAGGTATAAACTATATTTACTGTGTTATTACCGTACATATGGTGGTCCTGTACATCAGTTGTAATATTAATGAAGGACATCTGTACTGTACTGTTCTGTACATCAGATTTAACATTAATGAGGGACATCTGTACTGTACTGTACTGTACATCATATGTAACATTAACGAAGGACAGCTGTACTGTACTACTGTACAGTTCTGTACTGAACTGTACTATATATATATATATATATATATATATATATATATATAATATATATATATATATATATATATATATATATATATATATATATGCAAGTAAATCACTGTAGGTGCGCGTGATCTAGGTATATGCTGATAACCACCAGGAAAGAAGAAAACACGAAGTTCCCAAGTGCTTTCGTGTAATTCACATCTTCAGGGGTGAGTACAGACTAGTCTGTACTCACCCCTGAAGATGTGAATTACACGAAAGCGCTTGGGAACTTCGTGTTTTCTTCTTTCCTGGTGGTTATCAGCATATATATATATATATATATATATATATATATATATATATATACAGGTAGTCGTCGACTTACGACCTATGCGACTTACGTCTGTTCGACTTTACGACCGGCGGTACGACAGTTTTGGCCCCAGCCTCCTGGCGCTGCTGGGAGCTGGAGCCGCGCGCATCCCCGCGCTCAATTACAAACACGCTCGCTGGTACAGCACTGGTACAGCACACTTCCCTCCGTGTCTGTTTGCCTTGTGCCTTTCTTTTGTCTTGGAAATTTTTCTTGAACCACCACCCCCCCAAGATGTCTACCAAGAGGAAACTGTCTTCATCTACTCCTCAAAGATGATTATATTATCATTACACATTATAATATACGTAAGGTAATTTAATTGTACTGTAGTATGCAGTGATTTACTTAAACCTGACGACCGTAACAATAATGAACAAAGAAAATGTTGATAAAATATGACTTAAAGATGATTATATTATCATTACACATTATAATATACGTAAGGTAATTATAACATAGGCCGACTTACGACCGGGCGGCCGTAACCAATCTAGGTCGTAAGTCGACGACTACCTGTATATATATATATATATATATATGTATATATATATATATATATATATATATATATATATATATATATATATATATATATATATATATATATATATATATATATATAAGGAGTCTGCAATAGGCCGGTTGGCCTGTGCATGGCAGCTCCTGTCGAGTTACTACCACTCTCTATCATCCATGAATCTATCTAGTCTCCTTTTAAAACTTTCCAGAGTTCCAGCACTTACTACAAAGTTGGTAAGCTTGTTCCACTCGTCCACCACCCTATTTGTGATCCAGTTCCTTCCTATCTCCCTCCTAAACCTAAACTTATCCAACTTAAATCCGTTGCTCCGAGTCCTATCCTGCTTGGATATTATAAGAACTTTATCTATATCCCCTTTATTGATTCCTTTCACCCACTTAAATACTTCTATCATATCTCCCTGCACTCTTCGTCTTTCTAGGGAATACAGGTTAAGTTTATTTAACTTATCCTGATATGGAAGGTTTCTAAGTCCCGGAATCATTTTCGTCATTCTTCGCTGCACCGACTCTAGTGAATTGATATCCATTCTATAATAGGGGCACCAGAACTGAACCACATAATCGAGGTGCGGCCTGACTAGTGCGAGACATAGTTGCAATAAGACCTCTGCACTCTTGTAACTTAAACTTCTAGATATAAAACCCAATACTGTTTGCCTTATTTTGAACATTAATGCACTGTTTTCTAGGCCGTAGGTCCGGGCTTACAAGTACCCCTAGGTCTCTTTCACAAGTCGACTTCTCAAGGTTGATGTTAAGGCTGTATACACTGACAGTATTTGTTCTTCCAATATTAAGTACGCTGCACTTGCTGGTGTTGAATTTCATTTGCCATTTTTCAGACCACCCCTGCAGGTTATTTAGATCCTCCTGTAATGAATTTGCATCCTGCCCTGAAATAATCTGCCGCCCTATTTTGGTGTCATCCGCAAACTTGCTTATGTCAAGACAGCTGAGGCGGACAAGTTCCTCTCCCTCTGGTTCATCTATATTCTGTCTGAACCTGCACACACTTCTAGTGAGTATTGCTGTACTGTGTGGTGTTGAACTCCTCTGTTCTTCTCTCTCTCTCTCTCATTTATTAGGTTATCATTCATTACACACATACTGTTAATGTTTTCTACAAACATCAACATAAAGACCACATTAATAAACATTAATAAACAATGCGGCGATGCTCAACCCCAGCCACCTCCTTATCATGGGGGACTTTAACTATGGCGACATCGACTGGAGAAACGAGTCCACCCCGAATGACTTGAGTAATCCTGCTACTCTTTTTGTAGAAACTCTGAGAGATAATTTTCTGTTCCAACATGTTAGAGACCCGACACATTACAGAGGGGAGCAAACACCCAAGCCACTTGACCTCGTCATAACAAACGAGGAGGGTATGGTGGCCAAACTGGAACACCTTGCCCCAGTTGGCACTAGTCACCATACAGTGTTGTCATTCAGATTTAACTGTTACCTAGTTCAAGATAAGGCCAGGCCAAGGTGCAAATATTACAAGGGAAATTACAATGGGATGAGGGAAGAGATGAGGGGTATCAACTGGCCTGACTTATTAAGGTACAAGAACGCAGACACTACGCTGAATATCATAACTAGTAAAATGACCCATTTGATCGATAAATATATACCCAAGACCAAACCCAGTGCTTCTAGGAATACGAGGGGATCCCTACACATGAACCATGCGGCGGTCGACAAAATTAAGAAGAAAACCCAGAAATTCAAGACGTGGGTTGGGTCAAACGATGAGCAAGACAGGAGGATGTATGCAAGAGCCAGAAACCAAGCAAAGATAGAGTGTAGGAGGGCTGAAAAGGAGTTCCAAAGGCTGGTTGCACGCGAGGTCAAGTCAAACCCAAAGGCGTTTTACCGCTATGCAAAGTCGAAATTGAAAACGCGAGTAGGAGTATCAGACCTGAGGCTTGAAGATGGTAGTTACGCAGATTCTGACCAGGATAAAGCTGAGGCATTGAACAGCTTCTTTTCCTCAGTGTTCACAAGAGAGGATGCAACTAACCTTCCTGCGTTTGAGGACAGACGGTTCGACACAGCACTGACCCACATTGTGTTCACAGAAGAGGGTATTAGAAATAAACTGTCCAGGCTAAAGGTCCATAAGAGTCCTGGACCTGACATGGTGCATCCTAGAGTGCTAAGGGAGCTGTGCAACGAGCTTGCAGAGCCCCTGAAGATTCTGTTTTGTAAATGCCTGGATGAACAAATGGTCCCCAGTGAATGGAAAGTGGCTTATGTGAGTCCTATCTTCAAGAAGGGCGATCGTCACTCCACGAACAACTATAGACCGGTGAGCCTGACCAGCATAATATGTAAAGTACTTGAGAGTATTATCAGAGATGCAGCGATGGAACATCTACTACGAAACAACCTTGTAAAAGATTGCCAACACGGTTTTATGCCGGGGCGCTCTTGCTTGACACAATTGCCCAAGGTATTGGATATTTGGACCCATATTCTAGAACGGGGTGGTAATATCGACAATATTTACCTAGATTTTGCCAAGGCTTTCGACAGTGTACCTCACGAAGGGCTGAAAATCAAACTGGAAGGGTACGGAATTCGGGGTAATGTCCTAGCGTGGATAGAAGACTTTCTACATGACCGCAAGCAATGTGTGGTGATTAATGGCACGAAATCGTCATCTGTACCTGTAACAAGTGGGGTACCGCAGGGTAGTGTATTGGGCCCGCTGTTGTTTGTTTGTTTCATAAATGATATGCCTGACGTTGTACACTCCTCCATACAAATGTTTGCCGATGACGCCAAGTTATTTCGGGAAATTAAGAACCAAGCGGGCTGTGAAGAGCTGCAGAAGGACCTCTGTGGGCTCCAGGAATGGTCGAAGGAATGGCTGCTGAGATTCAATGTCACGAAGTGTAAGAGGATGCACCTGGGGCGTACCAACGGTAAGGAGGCGTACCATATGTCCCAACGGGATGAAGAAAATGTACTAGTTGAGACTGTGTGTGAGAAGGACCTAGGTGTGTATGTTGACAATGAACTGAAGTTCTCGGGCCATTGTGAGAAGAAGGTAAATCAGGCAAATAAATTATTGGGTCTTATAAGAAGGTCGTTCAGATATCTAGACGGTCCGTCCCTCGTGACGATCTTCAGGAGTGAAGTGCTTCCCCATCTGGAGTACTGTCACCCCATCTGGTCCCCGAGATATGCTAGGGACTGTCAGTTGGTTGAAAATGTTCAAAGGAGGGCCACCAAACTGGTGCCTGCACTTCGGCACCTCAGCTACCCTGAGAGATTGGAGCGCCTGAACTTGCCTAGCTTATACTACAGACGGGCAAGGGGGGACCTAGTTGAGGTTTATAAGCATCTCAGGGGGCACTACTCAGTTGAGTGTCCTTACTTGGAGCTGGCGGACGCTCGCCCCACAAGGGGTCACAGCTCAAGATTGAAGAAGCCGCAAGTCCAGAAAACCGTGAGGGCAAACTTTTTCGGAGTGAGGGTTGTAAACTCTTGGAACAATCTACCAGAGAGTGTTGTGACGGCACCGAGTGTGAGCTCTTTCAAGAGAAGACTTGACCAACACTGGAGCGGGTTCAGGTACATTCAGGAGCCGGTGTATGCCCAATATTTGCCAACAGTGCGTGACAGAGACGTGACCGATCGCCCGGGCGGCTAGCGAGCCGACCTTTTGGTGAAGAATATAAAGGAAAAGAGACGTGACCGATCGCCCAAGCGGCTAACAAGCCGATCAGTGGCGAAGAGGATAAAAGTAAAAGTAATGAAGTTTTGTCGTAATGTTTATAGCTAGGGTACCCAGTCCTCGTCTGTCTTGGGCCAAGATTTATTGCACATGTAGTAATTTATACCAATCTTCAGGTGCACAAGGTGTGTTCTCATAACGAAATTTCCGCTGTCTTCAATACTGTACTACAGTATGACCACGTAATATAACAAAAACAATAAATGTGTTTTTAATGAAGAGGTTTCACCCTGGGGTGGTGTATGCCGACTTCCAGGGACTAATCTCACCAAATTCGACCTTGTTAACATCTGTAGTGAAAGGTTTATACTGTTGCTGACCGGCATCTATGTTGAGCTTCCTTTCCTATAACTTCTTAATCTTTCATCGTTTTTAATATTATTCATCAGTTTCTTACTAGTATTTGGGTTATAATATGATTGTAAGTCACCAAGTTGATGTTTTTCTACATCTGGCAGGTCATAGAGGGTGTTGCTGGTGATGGAAATGTTGTCATACTGCTCTTAACCTGGGATGGCTCACCTGCTATCAAATCTCTCACTTGCTAACTCTACCTTCTTGCATCTCAACCCTCCTCCTCAAATATCTCCCTTCAGGACACTTCTGGGATACAGCAGTGTTGCCAGAGGTTAAAGGTTAAAGTAGTATTGCCATATAGGTTAGTGTCACTAACCCCGCCTGTTACTGTCATGAAGTGTGTTAAGTAATATAAGTGAGTATTGGTTTAAGTATAAGTACATGTGTAACTAAAGTAGAACAGGCTAAGTGTAAACTATACGTACAGGTTTAAAGTATAAGTATGGGTTTAAGTGTAAAGTATAAGTAGCTTTGACCAATTAATCCTGAAACCTTAATAAAAAACGAAAATTGACTCCGTATAAAGCGTCCTCTGTTAATGTCCGTATAAAAACCGGTTGGTAACTGCAGCCGAGTAACAAACCGACTGTTTTAATGTACCAATTGTGTTTCATATATCGAATTATAGTTTGTTATATATAATTTTTGTGTTATAGTGAGGAGGGTAATCCGTTATATCGAGATCCAGTGTATGTAAAGCCTTCATTTAATGGACTCGTATATAGGAAAGGAATGTACGTTATATCGAGATCCTTTATATATAAATCCTCCCTATACCGGACGATATGAAAAAGATTCGACCGTCTTATAGAAATATCCACCTTTGTGTAGTAGCTTCACCCCCCCCCCCCCCAGAAGGTCAGGTCAGGTCATTACGCTCTCACTCAACATCTCATGGGAGTAACTGGACCTAACTGGATTGAATTGTGACTTAATTTGTGTGTACAACTGTGTGTGTGTATGACGACTTTGTGTGTGTTGAGAGGGAAGTGGTGTGCTGGATGTCGGTCAAGCAGGATCCAGGTTACCTGAGTTATACAGTAGTCTTGTTACCTGAGTTACACTGTAGTGTGGGTAATAAAAATATACCAATATACAGTACAGTATACAGTATATATTGTGACAAACTGTACTTGAAGATATACGGTACAGTAGGGTGTGTCATAGGAGGGAAGATCAGCTAAAACTAATGGCCCATCACTTTTTTGGTAGATTTTAGTGTATATAAACAGAAAATAATTTCAGTTTCAATATTTTGCAACCTTTTGCTTGGTAAATTTTAGCGTGAAATTTATCGAAAATCTAACGTACAGCTGCATTAGTGCATTACAATTAAATAGTGAACATTGCTTTCTGACTTCATTCTTTAACAACCCAACTAACAATATTTTTTTCTGTTTCAGATTCTGATGCATTTATAAGTTGATAATATTTGCGATGGCTGCTTGTGTCAGGACGAGGAACCAAAAATCCAGCCATCTCAGTCAATCTTGGGTCTGGGAGAGAGCTCCTGAAGTCGGAGTTTCCTACATTGAGAGATGCTTTGAGATACGGTGTTTTAATCAGGCAAATCAGTGAAAAGAACCAAAGAACTTACACAAACAAAGACATTGCCAGTGATATGACCAAAGCTGTCTTGGCACAGTACACTCTGGCTAACGCTCAGTTCAAGCCTCCAGTCATAACAAGTCAGAAGAAGATTAGTGAGAGACTGCTAGCCAGTTGGGAAAAGGCAAGAGATATCTCTCTTGGGAGAGGAAAACTTGCAGTTAAGGACAGCTTTGCCAAGCAACTGGACCAGTTATATGACATAATTACTTGCAAGTGCCCAATTGTTCTCTGTCCTGAGATTGGATGCGATCGTGACTAAATCCGAGGCCCACATCTCCTGTATTTGCAAGCGTGAACTGAAGATTCCTGTGATCGAACTGGCATTTGTCAAAGCACAGAGAGAGAAGACTGGCAGTATAGGGGCTCTCATGATTTCTAGCCAAGATATTCCGGAGTCCAAGAGACAGGAGGCTGCCACAGAGAGACAGAAGAGGAGAAGAGTTGTCGAGGAAAAGAGACTTGAGAAGGCCCAGGGTGAGGTAAAAAAGGCCGATGATTGGAGTCAAGCTGATTCAGAGTTTAATGACTTCCCCATGGCTGATCCGAGTGCTGACCAGGAGAATGGTGACTTTGTCCCTAACCCAGAAAATAATGATCCCAAACCTTCCAGGCATAAGATTCGAAATAGGAAAGATATCCCGAGCATAGCTCTGGCCAGCATGCGACACCATACTGGTCTCAGAGAAACTGCAGAGATAGCAACAGCTGCCTCGATTGACGGTGGTTTGATAACACCTGATGATGTTCACCTGGTGATAGATCATAACAAAGTAAGGAGAGCTCAGGAGAAACTTGTCAGTAACCTAGAAGAGGAGTTTGATAAAGGGATAAGAGAAAATGGAATCAATTGTTTGTTCTTTGATGGGAGAAGGGATGACACTAAAGTGTTCATGAAAGTTGGAGATTCTGACAAGTTGTTCCCTGCCATGGTGAAGGAGGAACACTACTCCTGCTGCAGTGAACCAGGAGGGAAGTATTTGTGGCATTTCACTCCAGAGAAAGATGATATCAGGAAACCAGCTGAGATAGTGGCAGATAACATTGTGAACTGGCTCGGAGAGAGGAATGTAGACCAGACCCTGCAGGCCATTGGAGGGGACAGCACCAACACGAACACAGGGTGGCAAAGGGGGGGGGGTTATACAGTGGATAGAGCGGAAGATTGGGAGGAAGCTGGTCTGGGTTGTTTGTGACCTCCACACCAACGAGTTGCCACTCAGACATCTGATCCAGGACTCTGCCACTGAGTTAGAAATAAATCCGAGCTTTGAAAAATCACAGTTGGCCCTCCACTCGTTGAGCTTGCACATACTGTCATTGACGACCTGAGTACTGACCAGTACTATGGTTACATGATTTGCAGTGCCATCAAAACTGGGATCATGCCTGATAGACTTGCTTACCTGCAGATAGGTCCAGTCTCACATTCTAGGTGGCTCACAACGGCTCTCAGGTTCTGCAGAATTTGGGTCACTCATCATAAACTGAAAGGGAACCAGCTTCACAACCTGAGACTTATTGTCCAATTCATCGTGAGTGTCTACTTGCCAAATTGGTTCAACACCAAGGTCAAGTCATCGTTCTCCGAAGGTCCGAGGCATGTTCTCTTCCAGCTTGAGCTCCTGAGGAGTCAGCCAAGGAAGGTTGTTCAGATTGTGGAGCAGACTGTGAGGAGATCTTCCTGGTATGCTCATCCCGAGGCAGTTCTGCAGACAATGCTCTGCAGTAAGGATGAGGAGGAGAGAAGAGTGGCAGTCAAAAAGATCTTGGATATGAGACTTATGAGAGGATCTGGGCATGACGAATCAGTTGGTGATGATTCCTTCAGGGTCAGGAAGACTCCTGAAGTCAATCTAGGTGCCAAGACCCTCACTGATCTCATAGATCTGGATAACATCCAGGCTGGCAATGAGCCTCCTCTTACCTGCAGCCTCACCAATGTTCAAGTCAGAGCTTTCCTGGACAACCCCATGCATGTCCCTGCCTGGCCCTCGCACACCCAGAGTATAGAGCGTTGTGTACAGCAAGTGAGCGAGGCCAGCAGTCACGTGTACAGCCAGGAGAAGAGAGAAGGCTACATCCGAGCTCAGGTGGTCAGCAGGGAGGTGATGAGTAGAAACAGAAGCAAGAAAGACATGTTCTCTATGGTGTGCAGCAACACCGGGTCGTAGTAGTAAAACCGGTTTTTGTATTTGATGATTTTGTTTTCTAAAGGAATATTAAATTTAATAAATGTGTCAAGATCATTCGTTTCACTATTCTGGATCATTTTCATCCTAATAAATTAACCTGATACATTTACTTTACTTTAAATAAGCTATTTAGTGGTGTTGGTAAAAG
Organism: Homarus gammarus; assembly: GCA_958450375.1. NCBI lineage: Eukaryota > Metazoa > Arthropoda > Malacostraca > Decapoda > Nephropidae > Homarus > Homarus gammarus. The sequence goes on from CAUDMG010001048.1 coordinate 17,990, forward strand.
GGTGGGAATACTGAATTTTCATAAGATTTCAAGTTAAAATTTACCTAGCAAAAAATGAAAACTTTTCAAATCTGAAGATATCACATGATTCTGCACATAGAACTACATCATTAATACCATGGGCCGATTTTTCAAACTCAAAAAAAAAAAATTTGCCTCCGTATGACACACCCTAACGGTACAGTCATGTCAAAATATTCGGAACTCAGTTAATTCATACTTTCAGTAATTCGAGTGACCCAGTCTCTTTTTGTCAAATCAATGAGGGTATAGTGTTTGTGGTCCACCGAATTACTGAAAATACAAACTAACCGAGTTCCAAATATTTTGACATTATACGACAATTTATCAATTTCTTTGTTCAATTATTCATCCGTTTTATTCAATTTGTACTTCAATATTCCAACCAACAAACATACTCACTTACCATGCCTTGACTGCCACATAAAATCTTATTTATAATTACTGTGAACAAATACTTTTTACGTGTACAAACAGTAATAATGAAGTTTATAATGCAGTAATAAATAGATGTAAGACTTACTGCACATTGTGAGGTGAACTGATAATATGTTGATATTTAGAAAGTGGAATAGTATTGAGGATCAGGTCTGGGGTCCACTGCTGTCATCAAGAAGATTAATCCCCAACCTACCTAACTCAGGAGACCGTTCCTTTGTTCTATGTGTTTCTCCCTTGTTTTGTTGTGTTAGTTGGCACAAGAGGGACCTATTGTGTGTTTTATCCCAGCTGAGAAGAGATGCGCCGCCCCCTCCTCAAGAGTTACACCTGATTGGCTGTTTCAAATCTGTCCAATTTCGTCCTGAAGTAATCATGTCCAGTATTGCTAAATGAGTTTATTCATAATGACCATTTCTGATGAGAAAGATATTTAGCTAAATCATATTGATACATACCTTCATTATTTCAAACATGAGCATATAGGAAGTTTATCAGAAATATTATACATGAATTAACTGTTAACTTCACGTTTCCCCGCCTCTGCTGACGGCCGAGTAATATTTCAATATGATTCTGATCTTTCAAAATGTTAGTTTTTGCATAATGTAATATTATTGATATGTAATTTGTCTTAGTATGTCTTATTGTGGGTAAAAATAAATATATATTAAATGCGTCCACCGAAAGCGTCAATTTGCCACCAGAGTTTAACAGTTAATTCATGTATAATATTTCTGATAAACTTCCTATGTGCTCCTGTTTGAAATAATTAATGTATGTATCTTTTATAATTTAACTAAATATCTTTCTCGTCAGAAACGGTCATTATGAATACAGGTAGTCGTCGACTTACGACCTAGATTGGTTACGGCCGCCTGGTCGTAAGTTGATCTGGTCGTAAGTCGGCATATGTTATAATTACCTTACGTATATTATACTGTGTAATGATAATATAATCATCTTTAAGTCATATTTTATCAACATTTTCTTTGTTCATTATTGTTACGGTCGTCAGGTTTAAGTAAATCACTGCATACTACAGTACAATTGATTTATTATTTACACAACATACAAAAAAAAAAATACAGGTGCAAAACATATAAAACATTTTAGTTGCAAAACATAAAAACACACAAAAAACATCTTATTGGCCGCTGGTGCTTGGCTGTGGATCGTCGATGTCGTCAGCTGGGGCAGCCTTTGGGGTAGCCGGAGGAGTTGTTTTTTTCATGAACATGGCGAGCTTTGTCTGAATTGTTCGTTTCTTCTCCTCGTAAATTTCTTGATACGGACGAAACGAATTGCGTGCCATCCGCTCAATCCTTGCAAATCGTTCGATGTTTGGGTCCATTCCTTCAAAATGGGCAAGAAGTTTATTCAGTAGAGATAAACCTTCTGATAATCCCTTAGTGGCAGGTTGAGGAGTAGATGAAGACAGTTTCCTCTTGGTAGACATCTTGGGGGGGTGGTGGTTCAAGAAAAATTTCCAAGACAAAAGAAAGGCACAAGGCAAACAGACACGGAGGGAAGTGTGCTGTACCAGCGAGCGTGTTTGTAATTGAGCGCGGGAATGCGCGCGGCTCCAGCTCCCGGCAGCACCAGGAGGCTGGGGCCAAAACTGTCGTACCGCCGGTCGTAAAGTCGAACAGACGTAAGTCGCATAGGTCGTAAGTCGACGACTACCTGTAAACTCATTTAGAAATATATCATTACTTCAGGACTAAATTGGACAGATTTGCAACAGCTAATCAGGTGTAACTCTTGAGGAGGGGGCGGGGCATCTCTTCTCAGCTGATAAAAACTGCACTATAGTCAAACCAGCTCCAAAATTTCATCTTTTTTTTCTCCAATGAGGGTTTTTACTTCATTTACCAGTGTGGCCGTAACACGTGGAATATCATCCACGATCTCACCTCACACTATATATTAATCTCTTTACTTTATTATTGCATCTACATTTTAAAACTATTTAATATTTGCACAATAATTATAAATAGAATATTGTACACGACAGCCAAGGCAACTTTTTGAACCCCTCGGTTATTTCCGATTCATTCCGAATATAAATCGTTTAATTCATTTTTTGAAACACACACATTAAAGCAAAATCCAAATTACAGCGATCCTATTTTACAAGGGTACAGTGTAAATACCCCAGTAGACTGTACAGTATATTATAGTAGCACCGAAATGTCAGTATTATTTTGATGTATTAAATCTAATTATGCCAAATATTTTTGTATTTATCTTTTAATGTCTAAATGGGCTTAACATTAATATTTACAAGTCCAAAAATTCATGTTATAAAATATTTTAAGTCCAAAAAATGGCCCAAATTATTCCTGGGTAAATTTTGAGTAATAAAAATGTTTGTGTGGTTTTAAGGGTAAATTATTCATGCCATTATTCATATATTATTTTATTTTTTTCAATTTATATATTTTTCATTGTTATACTGTATTTGTATATACAATAAATATTAGTTAAATTTCCAAATGCTATATGAAATTATTTTACTTCAAAATCTTAACATTGTGAAAATTCAAAATACTTTAAAAGGTTAAGACGATGATAGACATTTATTAATAGAAAACACATGGCTAGATAAATGCTCCACCCAGGAGAGCAGCCAGCCAAAACACTTAAAGACCTTATATATTAAAGTGCAACACTTTTAGAACTTTCACATTTTTTGGACTAGCCATCTGCCCCAATTAGTCAGATTTATCAAGGTTCTGTTACATAAAATCCCAGTCCTGCAAGCAATTGCTGTCCAATAAAGCTTTCTTTTAAGATATACCGTATATCTCGGCCTACAAGACGGAATTTGAAAAAAAAAAAAAAAAATCAACCCAAAGTTAGGGGGTCATCTTAAACACCAGAGATAAAATTCTTACCTCTTAAATATTGCAGTTTAGCGTGTCAAGAGTGGTGATGGAAACAGGATAAACCACTCACAAGGTCCTACCACTAATTATTTTATACTGAAACTTACGTTTAGGAAGCTGGATTAAAATGAAGATTACCGGTATATTAAAATAATAGAAATGTATTATAAACCAATCTAACATACCGTAAAAGAACAATATACCCCGGTAATAAACACAGCTGCTATCATCACCCCCCACCCCCATTTGCCAGTGTTTTGAAAAGTAATTATATAACAGAAGGTCAACACCCAAACTATGGTTATCAGATATTCTATTTAAAAAAAAAATGATTTGCAGCTTAAGAAAACCCTTGCACTGGGTAATCTTTCCCAAAATAATGTAAAAAAAGAACCTATAAAGGGCCGTGACTTTTTTCATAAAACACCTTAAATCAGGCTTATCCCAAAAGGAAAAGGTGACTCTTTGACACCTAGACGGTGGATTTTACAGTACTAGAACCTTCACGTTGTTTTATATATGTTTATATGCTGCCTTTATTGAATATATATATTATGTTACTTCTTACCAAAGTCAGAAAGTGTTTAGGCCTGTGTAAACACGAAATGTGTTAGGCACGTAACCAACACCAGAGAATAAACGCCCAGCCAGACAGACCAACCCCAGAGAAATGTGTGGTCGTTGAATAACTCGGTATAATAAGAAGAGTTTGACTTGGAACAGTATACTATTTGCTTTCATTCATGGTTGTTAATACTGTGTGTTTTTTATTTTCAGGAAAAGCAACCATCAAAGAAATTGTAGTAGACATATTAAATATAAACCAAGAACGGAGGAGGTCTTTGACCACAAAAAAGATGACACAACATCAGATACTAAAACCCATCATTGCCTTAATGAAAAATTTGAAGATCTCAAAATACGCCATTAGGCAAAAGAGAAAGGAAGGGGGGTCACCAACCCCAGAGAAATGTGTGGTCGTTGAATAACTTGGTGCTATTAATTTGGGTGAATATTTATATAAAGCAAAGGTGCTGTTACATACTGTATCAACTAAAAGAGCAATGCTGTGTACAGCCCAGAAGGAGCTAAAACAACTAGTTTTGCCTACTACCTTGAAGGGGGAGGTAATGAAACTTTTGCATGACAACATGGGGTCATCAGGGCATCGAACGCACCACTTGATTCATTAAGCAGAGGTGCTGTGGAAATGGACAGTGCGAGAGGTTTCACCGCACAATGCACCAATTGTTGCGAACTTTGTCAATCAAGCAAAAGAAACATTGGGCAAGCATTTTGGAACGGTAACCCCCATCTATAATAAGACTCCTAACCCGACCACTGGGTTCTCCCCTCACACTTCGATCTTCGGTACTGATCCCAAGCTTATAATTGATATGTTGTTAGCACAAGCAGAGGAGGACTCGTGTGATGATTGGGTGACCCTACACAGACGTATTAGAGAATGCCTGGAGAGTTGCAAACGATAATTTGGAGAATAAGGGTCAGAGTAGGAAGCTTCTGTATGATAAGAAAGCTCGAGGAAAGCATTGGACGTTGGTCAACGTGTACTAGTGCGAAACCTTCAAGAAAAGGGAAGGCATAAAATCCAGGACAACTGATATGAGGGGGATTTTTATCATCGATGACTGATTTTAATTTTTGCTTTCTCTTAAATCTTTTTACATCATTTTTCCCATTGTCAGATACACTATTTGATATACTGCAAGCAAAAATTCATGATATTGGTTAGTGTGTCAAAAAAGTGAATGATTTTCGCCTGGCTTTGGAACAGAAGAGAGAAGAGTTTGAGAACATTTGGGAAACAACAAAGAACTGTGATCACATAAATGAAAATGAACCCAGATTTAAGAGACAAAAAGGAAATGTTGATGTGAAGATGTCATTCTCACGAATTTATGTAGAAATATATGACACGATACTTAACCAGGTTAATATCAGATTTGCAAATTTGGATTCATTAAGATTCTTGGAGCTTTTACACTCTCCATCATTCTGTGAGTTTACTAAGTTTGGGCAATTTCCAGAGCTTGCTTTTCAATCGCTGAAGTGTAGCTATGATAATTTCTTTGATTTTTTATCACTGAAATTGCAACTTAGAGTTGTTTACATGTCAGAGGAATTCAAAGATAAAACTATAACAGAAATTTTAAGTTTTAAAAAGCTGAATGACTTGGAAAAGGCTTACAATGAAGTAGCAAGACTTTGTGAATTAATTTTAACAATTCCAGCAACGACTGCATCTGTAGAGCGCAGCTTCTCTGCTTTGAAGCGAATTAAAACGTACTCAAGAAATTCTCAAGGTCAAGAAAGATTGCAAAGTTTAGCCCTTCTATCAATTGAAAAAGAAGTATTGCATAATCTTCAGAGCAAGCCAGAATTTTACATCATCTGGCTTATTAATTAACTGCAATATTGTCAAGCTACCAACTTCAGTTTATTAAATATCTTTATATAACAGTTTAAGTTAAGTATCTCTCTAATTATTCTTGTTTATCATAAAATATTCCCCCTAATAACAATCACTCATAAATAGTCTTTAATTATCATTGGTATATATTATAGCAATACGTATATTAATTAAAAGGGCCAATATAATAAATCCAAACAACAGCCTTACATATTTGGTTACAATGGTATCATATAAAACTACAAATTTTACCTGTACTGTACTGTATAAAGATAGCATCACAAGAACCATAAATACAGCACAGGTGGAGTGTGTTAGTCATACCACTCAGAGCTTTGCAATGACAGCTCAGTGTAGGACATAAGTGCGTGTGTGTGTGTTTTTACACAGGGTGGTGTAATGCATCTAGTGTGGCAGCATTATGTTTGAGTTAAGATGCAAGCACTGCTTGCTTCCTCTCGTCTTCAGCTGCCGCAGCTGACTAGCCCTAGTGGCGAACAGAGAAGCAGCTTGCCTAAATCTTCCCCTGCCAGTACACAGCTTCTTCACCACCAAGACTCCTGTTGTGCCTCCTCGTGGCAACACACGGTAGATGGGTGCCTCGTGGGCCCAGGCTAGACCAGCAGGGGATCTCGGAGTAGCAGTGGGCCTCAGAGGGGCGGTGCATAGGCCCACTGGCATGTGGACACGTCCTGGCACCTAGCGACCATTGACCCGCTGCCTTGTGGGTTAACCTTGGTAGGTATAAGGCTATGGGAGTAAACCCTGAACAAAAAATCTGCGGTGGAGCCCCGCATCAGGCAGACATGCTCCAACAAGACCCCAACGGCGGTGTAGGCAGAAGAGGTGATCAACACGGGAACCCAACGACTACACCGGCGAACGAAGGCAATGCCTGACGGACAGGCTACTAAGGCGAAACCCAACAAACTGGGCTTCGGCAGTCCATTGTAACTCTCCTTCTCCCCAGTCATTGCAATACCTGCACCACTGGCTCAGGAAAAAGGGAGAGACAAGATGTGTGGTTGAGCTCCTGCCTCACCACATAAATCAACTCACGCTCAGCCATCATAACACTCCTATCATCATCAAACCCCTATACCTCCAAAAGTCCCATGGCGACGGACGAGTGGAGACGGGGACAGGCAGAGATGACTCACAGGACAGGGATCTGGCTACACCTTCTTCTGGAAGGGTAAGTCTGCTGCAGAGAAACAGCATTTATGGAGTTGCTTTGCCATCCGCCAACGCATCCTACACGGGCTAAGTGAAATGCCTGTTAGGATCAACGAGCGCCTCATGATGCTCCAAGTCGCCCCGAGTCACTCACGTCATGCCTTCTTCATCAGTTCATACGCCTCAACACTGGATGCAGAGGATGACATCAAGGAGGCCTTTTATGCCGACCTTGACAGAGTGCTAACCTCTATCCCTGGAGAAGACAAGGTTGTGCTCCTTGGCAACTTCCATGCCAGAGTTGGCAGAGATGCTGACATTTGGCTGGGAGTCATAGGGAGAAATGAACTAGGCAAGTGTAATCACAATGGCCTACTCCTTCTCAGCAAGTGTGCTGCTCACAACCTCACTATCAACAATACCTTGTTTAGGCAGGCCGACAAGTTCAAGGGATCGTGGCAACACCCACAATCAGAAACACTGACATCTCATTGACTACATCATTTTCAGAGAAAGAGATCGCTGAGATGTCATCACCCGACCAATGTGTGGTTCAGACCCGTGACACTGATCATCGGCTCGTCAGAGTCAAGCTCTCACTTCACATCGCCCCAAAACGGCGAAGGCAACAAGCCTCCAGAAGAGGTTTTAACAATTAGCATCTGGAGGATCCAGCGGTAGCAAATGAGAGCAACTCGAACATGGCCTGATAAACAACCCGACAACAAACAACCCAAATCCCAGTACCGCATTGAGTGCAAGTATTCTCGAAACTGTCATGACAAAAACCTGGAGAGAGATCCTCTGCCAGGTTGAATGAATACACCAGGACTGGTTTGATGAAAATGACCCAGATGATAAACGTGCTGCGCTAATTGACTGGCAGAACAACCCTCAGTCTAGGACCAAAGCTGATACCTTCCTCCAGAAGAAAGCAGCGGCCCAGCGTGAACTTCGCAAACTAAAGAACGACTGGTTTAAAAATAAAGCATGTGAAATGCAAAAACTTGCAGATCAAAACAAGATGCGCGAATTCTTCAACTACACTAAAATATTTTATGGCCAATCACTCATGACACAGCCCCCCTTCGATCATCCGAAGGTAACTCCCCAATTAAAGACGAAGAAGGCGTCCGTCAACACTGAAAAGAGCACTACCATTCGCTGCTTAAACGAAACACCAATGTGGATATCCTGACTACCCAGCAGGTAGTCAGGAGCTGACCCATCTCAGCTATCCTTCATCCCTGGATGAGGTAGCTACTACCATCAAACTTTACACCAAAATATTATTATAAAAACTTTCCCATAGCTTTTGCTACATAAACAGAAGGGCCCTCTAAATAAAAGGTGGGCAGGTGAGGGGGTTAGAAAAATCATGCATAGCTACATAAATATTATGAATTATGCAATCAAAATACGTCAAGAATTTTTCTGAATATTTTTGTAATTTTCCGATTTTCAGCCGGACATTCTCCTTAAAGCTTGATAGAAAACGAAGCTCCGCAGGAACAACCCGATTCGGCTTGAGGGTTGTTGGCGATCCTAAAGGCCGCTCGTATCAGTTCCATGTGGTATTCGATGGTCGAGCCTCTGATGAACTCCAGGGATGCCTCGTCTATCACAATCCGTACTCCAGCTCGCTCAAAAACCCTGAGAAAAAAACAGCAGTTGTCTTGTTCATTGTTCTTATCTTCTTTATCACTCTTACCTGATATTAGGCACCCCAATCTACTTCACTTCATGATAAAACATGCTGAAGTTAATAAAAAATCTAGTCTAAGCTGCAGTAATCTCTCTAGATAATGTTAGGATGCTTAATCATGGTGAAATATGCAGAGGAGTTAATCTTCAGGTGATCCTACCAAACATGGCAGGTTTTCTCCTGTACCAACACTAGATCATGGAGGATGGCCCTCACTACCAAACATGGCAGGTTTTCTCCTGTACCAACACTAGACCATGGAGGATGGCCCTCACTACCAAACATGGCAGGTTTTCTCCTGTACCAACACTAGACCATGGAGGATGGCCCTCACTACCAAACATGGCAAGTTTTCTCCTGAACCAACACTAGATCATGGAGGATGGCCCTCACTACTAAACATGGCAGGTTTTCTCCTGAACCAACACTAGATCATGGAGGATGGCCCTCACTACCAAACATGGCAGGTTTTCTCCTGTACCAACACTACACCATGGAGGATGGCCCTCACTACCAAACATGGCAGGTTTTCTCCTGTACCAACACTACACCATGGAGGATGGCCCTCACTACCAAACATGGCAGGTTTTCTCCTGTACCAACACTACACCATGGAGGATGGCCCTACTACCAAACATGGCAGGTTTTCTCCTGTACCAACACTACACCATGGAGGATGGCCCTACTACCAAACATGGCAGGTTTTCTCCTGTACCAACACTACACCATGGAGGATGGCCCTACTACCAAACATGGCAGGTTTTCTCCAGGTACTTCAGGTGAAATAAGCTGGGAAGGCTAATCTCCTGGTGAAATATGCTGTAGCATCTTATCTTCAGGTAAAATAAGTTGAGGAGGCTAATCCTCAGGTGAAATAAGCTGTGGAGTCTAATCTTCAAGTAAAATAAGCTTGGACATCTATTCTTCAGGTAAAATATGCTTAGGGTGGCTAATCTTCAGGTGAAATAAGCTGTGGTGTCTAATCTTCAGGCAAAATAAGATGGATTGCCTAATCTTCAGGTAAATAAGCTGGCACATCAACTCTTCATATGAAATAAGCTTTGGTGGTTAATCCTGAGGTAAAATAAGATGGGGTGGCTACTCTTCAGGTGAAATAAGCTGGGGTGATGGACATCAATCAAGAGAGTGATGGACATCAATAAACTTGTCTTTGGTTGATGTACACATACACTCTGGCAGTCCATTTTTAAACACCTGCAGGACAACACCTCCCCTCCAGCTTTGTCCATACACCATAGCATAAACACCTGGAACTTTTAACAAATGTACCTGCTACAGGTGTCCCAGACTCACTTATGAACGTCTGACTTACAAACGCCCGCCGATACGAATTGGATTAAACTTTAAATTTACATTATTTTATTTACCTGATGACTTATTTTTTTTACTTTCATTTACTGCATTTGTCATTCTATTTCTTCTTTTCTATTAAATTAAGTACAGTATGCAAAAAGCTTGTGTTCCAACTTTCGTACAAATCCGACTTAAGAATGTCCTCGGGAACGGAACCCGTTCATAACCCGGGGACCCGTTATAAACGCTGGAGCCAAGACGGTAAAGAACCACACAATAACAATGCTATTATCTTTCTCATTTAAAGCTATCACCAAAAGATGGAAATTTATTATCTAGAGTTCCTTAATGTTTGCAGAAAAGTTCCTTAATGTTTATAGCAAAGTTCCTCAATGTTTGCAGCAAAGTTCCTTAATATTTACAACAGATTCTTTAATCCCCTGTCACTGGGCTATAGTACTGTAGATACATGCCCCCCCTCCACACCCCAAGTGAGTATCTTCCAGAAAACTTAAAAAAAATGAAAACAAAAATAATTCCAATCTTACAAACTGGTGACACATGATATAAGCAGCAACAGAATACTGTACATGATCTTTCCACAGTTTGGCATCAACTGGGCTAAGATGAATCAAGACGTACAGTGGCGTGAACTGTGACAGTGGGATGAGATACAGGACACTTGTTTTATTATGTTGTTATTATTTGAAGTTACTGTTACTGCCTCTACTGACTGACAAAAAATCTGCTGATGGTCACGAGTTCCTTACTACACTTGTACTTTTGAACTGCCTTCCCTACACCTAACTTCCACTAATGATGGCTGCCTTCCCTCCACCAAACTTCCACTAATGATGGCTGTCGTCCCTACACCTAACTTCCACTAATGATGGCTGCCTTCCCTCCACCAAACTTCCACTAATGATGGCTGTCATCCCTACACCTAACTTCCACTAATGATGGCTGTCTTCCCTACACCTAACTTGCACTAATGATGGCTGCCTTCCCTCCACCTAACTTCCACTAATGATGGCTGCCTTCCCTACAGCCAACTTCCATAATGTTGAAAAAAATTAGTGAAAAATATATGTTTTGTATAACGATGGATAAGAAAGTAAAACAATAACTGGGTAACAATAATAAAAAAATTCTATTGGAATGAAAATCTACCATGACAAAATGTTTATAAAGGCACAGAAGAAAACAATAATAATCGGAGTTAAATTAAACAATAACGACATAGAAAAAACTGATCACGGAGGCATAAAAACTAACTTGTCATCATCCAGCATCTGTGTGTCGAGGTCAAATTTGTACTGAAACCCCGAGCATCCTCCGCCCTCCACTATGACCCTCAAGAAGGACTTGTCATCAACAATGATCTCCTTCAGTCTGGCTACGCAGGAGTCGCTTAGGATCAGGTCTGGGGTTGGACTGTCAGAGGTAATTTTCTGCGGTGTCACCGTCGACAAGTACCTCAACACGGAGGAATACCGTCTTGCAGGGCGAGCCCTAGAGGGTGTAGGGTGACAGGTCATCTCCGTTGTCGTCAATGATTCCGTCAACATAAATAAACGTGGGCTCGTGGAGTTCAGAGCTCTAAAGTATGGTTGAACAACTGCCGGCCTCACCAACAGTGATCTGAAAGAAATATTACATACAATACAAGGCAAGATAATCTTAAATAATTCCATCCTAGGTGCAACACTACAGTACTGTGCACACCTTGATTCCTTGGACACACACGGAACAGTTGCGGAAATGTGTTCCTACACCCCGTGGTAACCCATGTCTCCAAACGGCACCGTATCAGTAAAAGTACAGTAGAACGTCGATATAACGCGAGATATGATCCAAGAGAGGTCGCTTTAAACCAAATTCACACTGAATCGAACTGTCGTTAAAATGGAATAATTTAATTTGGTACTTGAGAGAAACACAAAATACTAAAAAGACTGAGAGCCTACCCAGGTGCACCTCAGCCCATCTCCTAGAATAAACAAAACATTGTTTTTTGTAGTATTATGTTAAAACAAGCACTCATAAATCAACACAGCTAAAATTAAGGGATGCAAAATGGTCTGTTTACTGGCTGGGGGGAGGTGATATGTTTAACAGATGATGCCAAGGTCTGGTGCTTATTTATTTAATCTGTCCTTAAGAGTGACTTTAAGTTTTTTCTTTTAAAATGTCACTAAACTGACCTGGGAGAATATAATTAACATTGCTGGAATTCTTATAAGATAGTGATTAGTTTGAATATATAGTAAGCATGCTATAGTTTGCATTAGACATACAAATTTTAGTTCTAACTAATTTTATTAAAGGGCTAAAATTTTTATCTCTTGTGCAAAATATATGACGTTTATATTCAAATTATTCGCTCTCTTGCAAGGATTCTAGCAATGCAAATTATATTCTCCGAACTTTAGACTGTGATATTATATAAGATAACAACTTAGAGCCTATAACCACCAAACCCTGGGAGGGAGGGAGGGAGGGAGGGAGGTGACGTGTTTGACAGTTGTGCCGAAGGTGGAGTGAAGTATTTATTTGTTTATTTATTTGTATCCTTTAGACTGAGTTTTTGATTTTTGTTCAAAAAATGTCACAGAAGTGACCGGGGAGATTATAATTTTCATTGCTGGAATTCTTATAGGATAGTGATCAATTTGAATATAATCATGCTATAGTTTGCATTAGACATAAATTTAGTAATCATTAAGTTCATTATTTTGCGTACATGTACAGTACAGCTTTGCCCTTAGGACAGTGTAGTGTGCCCAGAGAAACATTAGGCGTGAATTTTTAAATATGATGATACAGATAGGCTCGTGCAAAATAGGAGATTCGCTTTAAATTAAAACATTGTCCTTAATTGTGGGTGTCGCTTTAAATCATTAATCCTAAATTGAATCATTTTAAATCACTGCTTGTAAATAACTGGGTAGTATTGGTTGTTTAACGACAGAGGAGATTGGTGGATAAGTTTGCTATAAGTCACATAGGCTGGCCGTTTGTAGACACAGGATACCACAGGGGGTGTAGAAACATTTCCGCAACTGTACAAACAAAGTCACAAGAAGAAATACCGTATTTGCCGGGGTATAAGACGCATTTCTTTTTCTTTTCTCAAATGTACACTATTCCAAATTACCCTGCGTCTAATACGGGCGCAGGTTCAACTCTGGCTGAAGTTGTAGCTTTCCATAAAGCTGTTGCTGAAACTGTGACTGAACCTGAAGTTGATGTTGAAGCTGCTTATGATGCTGAATTTGATAGTGTAACTGAAGTTGATGGCTTAGGCCTTCGAATAATAAAGCTGTCGAAAGAACCTTGCACAGCTGCTTTCTTTTCTCATTATACATCTTTATGTAGAGGTCATTTGTGTTTATTCAAATTTTAATGCTTAGTTCTGTTAATGGATCCACTTCAGAAAATATGTTCATTGCTTGCTCCATATACTATCCATAGACCTCTCACTTTTTTCATATCGTTTTAACACATATAGTTTCTCGGCTAAACTTATACACTATCTCTTAGCTTTTGAAACAACACTACCATCAATTGCTCTCTTGCTCATGTTGAATAGGGATGCAAAAATGTTGTAAGAAAATTGAGAAAGTTTTCTCCTGTTCCAGATGAGTGAAAACAAAAGGCCCGCCAAGCTCCGACTGTTGTTTACCACTCATTAGCCAGGCAGCTTCTTTGCGCTAGGCGGTCTTCATTTTTTTTACAGTAATTTTTATTTTCTTTATAATACATATCGGGATTCAGTTATTATTTATATGAAAATGTAATTTTATTTAATTTTTATTACATTTTAGTCGTAAATACAAATGAAATAAGGACGGTTCAATTAACGAATTACCTCCCATAAGGATCTTCAATTCGCTTAACGAACAAAACTTTGATTAACGAAATCCTTACGAACATCACGTCTTGTTGTGAGCACTAGCTGATCAGCTGATGGACTAGTCTGCCAATTCAGTAATCTGTTTTTATATTAAAATTATTAGTTATTTTAACATTTACTTAACATATTGATAATATATGCAGTACAAGGAACTATTTTTTGAGTGCCCATCAGACGCTTGACTCAGCCACCAGGCGTCAGTTGGGCTTTGTTGACAGTGGAGTGAACATCTAATTTGTTGGTGTCTTTAATATTTTTGCATTTTTACATTGAAATTATTGGTCATTCTGAAATTTAGTTAACACATTGATAATATATAGCGCAGTGCAGTGTTGATTTAAATAAAATAATCTTGAATTACACCGAGTGAACTTAAAATTTTATTGGTGAAATGACGGCATGAAGCATGGGTCCACTGAAAGGTTATTTCTCCTCCATTCCCACTTCCGTCTCTTCTCCTTTCTCCTCCACTTTTAATTCCCATCATCATCATCAACCAGGAACCTTCTACATACACACCTCAAAGTAAGTGTACTTTACTGCATTTGTTTTTACTTTGTATGTACTTTTCGGTAAGCTGCAACCAATTATCCAATATCCCATTAAAACAATGGATTCGGTTAACAATATTTTTGGTTAACGAACGACCCTCTGGAATGAATTGTGTTCATTAACCGAGGGACCACTGTATTGTATTTACATGCACAAAATCATACGTTTTCCCCTACAAAACCACTTTAAAATCACTTTCAATAATTGTATGACGAAACATACTAAAAAAGATATCCACAAAATATCCTTGTAAAATAGTGGTGCGTATTATGCAGTGGTGCGTCTTATATGCCGGCAAATACAGTATTTGATTAATCTTTTACGAGGAGCACTGAGAACAGAATTCTACACTTATCTCACACCACTACTAGGTATGTAAATTTCTCAATGTACTGGTGTTAACCCCCTGTGTGTGGGATCCCCCTCTGAATGTAATAAAATCGTCTGGCATTATTAAAATAAAAAATTAAAAGCGGCATCCCATAGTGAAGGGGTAAGTGGAGATAGTGTATGGAGTCCCCTTTGACCTGAATAAAATCGTCTTGTGTCATCATAGTGAAGGGGTTAATCTGTGCTACCTGAAAGAATCCAACAGGTAATTGATGGCTTTGGTGGTAGAGCCAGAAGAGAGACACGGATCACTTGTAAAACAATTAAACTGACAATATGAACATATACAGTTCACACAGGGTTTACAGTACTGTAGTATATAAGGCTCTCACAGTTTACCATTGTCCACACAGGGTTTACAGTAGTTTACAAGACTCTCAGTTTAACAATGTCGTGAGTTTCCCTTCACCTGAGAGTTCCCGCCAATTTCGAGCCAATAGTATGAAGGCCTTAGGACTGTCTTCGACCAATGAGAAAGCCTATGAGGCATGACATCATGAAAGTTGTGGAATCCCTTGTGGGCTGAAGCAGTTTGAAAAGGGGAGTCTGTGTTGGAATTTTGTGTCGGGAGGTGTGGGACGTCCGTGGTGGCGACATGGCAGGTTTTTGGGTGTATTCTATTTGGTAAATCCTGAAGTTCCCATTTATTGTGATATACATGGTCCCAATTTAACTAGCTAGGACCATAGGATTATTGTTTTAAAGTGTAACTGTTAAACCCGAACATAAAGTATTCAATAAATACAGTAACCATTATTAAAATAGTCTTTTTCTCCTCAAATTTAATTTTTATTACTCTATATTTTTTACCCCTCCCCAGGCCCTGCTGATGACCTGTGTCTGGGTGTGGGCTATTACCATATAAATAAAGCTACATTTCACAGTATTATTCAGGGCACATTACTTTGATAAACCTAATTTGTGCATTATAAGGAATAAATTATTATATTTTACAGTATTATTCAGGGCATATTACTTTGATAAAACTAATTTGTGCATCATAAGGAATAAATTATTATATTTTACAGTATTATTCAGGGCATATTACTTTGGTAAAACTAATTTGTGCATCATAAGGAATAAATTATTCTATTTTACAGTACAGTAATACCCCCGCTTTACGCGGTATCACTTTCCGGGATGTCACATTTACGCGGTACCTCGCCAGAACCGGACTTTCACTTTACGCGGTGCATCTACTCATATAAGCAGGAAGAGGCGCGGCAGGATGCGCACAAGGTCGCCCAGTCATCAAAACATTACCGAGTTCTTCACCCGCCACCCACCACAGCCGGCCCAAGTCAGTGATAGTGAGGATCTGGACTTATATGGACTTTGAGGGGTTTGACAAAGAGGCCCTGCAAGCCTATGTTGTGGATAGTGATACAATTGATACAAGTGATGTCCAATAATCTGCCCTCTGCCTCGGAACCAACCCCCCATCCGTGTGTGTCCAGCCATCTTTTCTACTAATGTAAGTGTTAAAAGAACTAATATTATTGATATTTCTCTTAATTATTAATTGTGTGTGCATACCATCATAAAATTAAGATGTAATTTTTACTACAATGTACGAATTGTGTCTGAAAAAGTGGAGTTTGGGGGTCGGGCCAGTCTCTATTGGAATTAATCCCATATGTTCTGTTGGTCACTTTACGCGGTTTTCACTTTCCGCGGTACCCCATGGGTTCAATTGGCCGCGTAAATCGGGGAACTACTGTATTATTCAGGGCATATTAGTTTGATAAAACTAATTTGAGCATTATAAGGAATAAATTATTATATTTTACGGTATTATTCAGGGCATATTAGATTGATAAAGCTAATTTGTGCATTATTAAGAATAAATTAATACAAGTATATATCTTTCAGATCACAATGTTGCTAGTTGTAGTTAAGAAGAGTTAAATCACCAAGACTCATCCTCTCTCTCATAATGGGGTGAGTCGTTGTACAGTTTGTTTATTACAGTACTGTAGTTGTATCTTACAGTAATGAAGGATGGTAGTGTGAAACCTCTTTTTAACGGACTATATGGAGAGGTAAGTCCGTTATATCGAGTGTGAAGCCTCCATCTAACTAACTATATAGTGCACTATATCGAGGTTGAAACCTCACTTATAACGGAGGTTGACTCAGTGTTGTTGTAGATGAAATAATAATGAATTACAGTCGTCATGGCAACATTATGTCTTAAGTTTTTATTTTGAGAAACTGGGAACATTAGGCGCCTTTGTCAATTCACCGTAATGGTAACCTAACCTAGCATAACCTCACCAAACCAAATCATACCTGATATGTCCAAACCTAACCTAAACAACTAGAGTACTTAATGTAGTTTCTGAAATTTATTTTGTTTTTTGTTTCAGAATTGGTGAGTCATATCTGCACTGCACCACACACTGTAGTTCTTACTAACCAACTGATACAGTGCTGTACAGAGGTGCCTGTGTACTGTACAGTGGTACCTGTGTACTGTACAGTAGTACCTGTGTACTGTACAGTGGTACCTGTGTACTGTACAGTGGTACTTGTGTACTGTACAGTGGTACCTGTGTACTGTACAGTGGTACTTGTGTACTGTACAGTGGTACTTGTGTACTGTACAGTGGTACCTGTGTACTGTACAGTGGTACCTGTATACTTTCAGTGGTGCCTGTGTACTGTACAGTGGTACCTGTGTGAGTACTGTACAGTGGTACCTGTGTGAGTACTGTACAGTGGTACCTGTGTGTGTACTGTACAGTGGTACCTGTGTACTGTACAGTGGTACCTGTGTACTATAATAATAATAATAATTAACGGTTTATTGAAAAAGTTCTGCAGCCCGAAGGCTGAAAATATACAATGAACATAAATGACTTATTACATACATTGGTGGTTTAACAAAAGCCTTCATTAGAGAAAGGTAAAGGAACATACAGATTATTGTAGGTGTTGAACAGCAAACACGTAGTGTAGTAATTCCCTCCCAGATGGTGCTAGGAGGGACCTCACGTGGTGTAGTAGTTCCCTCACAGATGGTGTTATGAGGGGCCTCACGTGGTGTAGTAATTCCCTCACAGATGGTGTTATGCGGGGCCTCACGTGGTGTAGTAATTCCCTCACAGATGGTGTTATGAGGGGCCTCACGTGGTGTAGTAATTCCCTCACAGATGGTGTTATGAGGGGCCTCACGTGGTGTAGTAATTCCCTCACAGATGGTGTTATGAGGGGCCTCACGTGGTGTAGTAATTCCCTCACAGATGGTGTTATGCGGGGCCTCACGTGGTGTAGTAATTCCCTCACAGATGGTGTTATGAGGGGCCTCACGTGGTGTAGTAATTCCCTCACAGATGGTGTTATGAGGGGCCTCACGTGGTGTAGTAATTCCCTCACAGATGGTGTTATGAGGGGCCTCACGTGGTGTAGTAATTCCCTCACAGATGGTGTTATGAGGGGCCTCACGTGGTGTAGTAATTCCCTCACAGATGGTGTTATGAGGGGCCTCACATGGTGTAGTAATTCCCTCACAGATGGTGTTATGAGGGGCCTCACGTGGTGTAGTAATTCCCTCACAGATGGTGTTATGAGGGGCCTCACGTGGTGTAGTAATTCCCTCACAGATGGTGTTATGAGGGACCTCACGTGGTGTAGTAATTCCCTCACAGATGGTGTACAGTGGTACCTGTGTGTGTACTGTACAGTGGTACCTGTGTACTGTACAGTGGTGCCTGTGTACTGTACAGTGGTGCCTGTGTGTGTACTGTACAGTGGTACCTGTGTACTGTACAGTGGTGCCTGTGTACTGTACAGTGGTGCCTGTGTGTGTACTGTACAGTGGTACCTGTGTGTGTACTGTACAGTGGTGCCTGTGTACTGTACAGTGGTGCCTGTGTACTGTACAGTGGTGCCTGTGTACTATACAGTGGTACCTGTGTGTGTAATGTACAGTGGTACTTGTGTACTGTACAGTGGTACTTGTGTATTGTACAGTGGTACTTGTGTACTGTACAGTGGTACCTGTATATTGTACAGTGGTACCTGTGTGTGTACTGTACAGTGGTACTTGTGTACTGTACAGTGGTACCTGTGTGTGTACTGTACAGTGGTACCTGTGTGTGTACTGTACAGTGGTACCTGTGTGTGTACTGTACAGTGGTACCTGTGTGTGTGTACTGTACAGTGGTACCTGTGTGTGTACTGTACAGTGGTACCTGTGTGTGTACTGTACAGTGGTACCTGTGTGTGTACTGTACAGTGGTACCTGTGTGTGTACTGTACAGTGGTACCTGTGTGTGTATTGTACAGTGGTACCTGTGTGTGTACTGTACAGTGGTACCTGTGTGTGTACTGTACAGTGGTACCTGTGTGTGTACTGTACAGTAGTACCTGTGTACTGTAGAGTGGTACTTGTGTACTGTACAGTGGAGCTTGTCTACTGTACAGTGGTACCTGTGTACTGTACAGTGGTACTTGCAAAGTTCCATGGTCGGAAATGAATTTGAATTTTGAAGCATGAGAGATCCAAAATCACGATTTTTTTTTTACGGGAATTAGCCCACCCGGGCACAGGTCAAACGACCCACAACGGAGCCTGGGGGGGGGGGGGGGGGGGCGAAAAAAAAAAAGAACGGAAAGAAATTGTAAATACAGTGACCCCTCCGTTAACGAACTCAATCCATTCCAGAAGGTCGTTCGTTCACCGAAAAGTTCATTAACCGAAACCATTGTTTCAATGGGTTTTTGGGTAATTGGTTCCAGCTCACCGGATAATTTCCTGAATTCAACAAAAATGGTAGAAAAGTTCACTTACTTTGAAGTGTGTATGTAGAAGGCATGATGATGGGATTTAGAATGGGGGTGGAGGAGAAGGAAGAAGAGAAGGCATTGGGGTGGAAGAGAAGTCACACCATGGCACCATTTCACCCATAAAATTTTAGCTGTCTGGTGTAATTCAAGATTATTTTCTTTAAATCAACACTGCACTGCATTATATATTGTCAATATATAAAATATATTTCAAAATGACCAATAATTTGCTTGGAAACACAGAAAAAAAGCATTTAGTTGAAGAGAGTCTCAAGCAAGATGTTACCTCCAGTGAAAAGAGAGAGAGACTAACTCCTGTTTGCTGTGTTAAGAGGCTGGATGCCGCGCATTAAACTAGTCATTTTACCTTCAATTATGTTCAATAA
Source organism: Homarus gammarus (assembly GCA_958450375.1). Taxonomy (NCBI): domain Eukaryota; kingdom Metazoa; phylum Arthropoda; class Malacostraca; order Decapoda; family Nephropidae; genus Homarus; species Homarus gammarus. The sequence goes on from CAUDMG010001048.1 coordinate 38,001, forward strand.
TTGTTAAAATGACTAAAAAATTGAATATTAAACTTTTAAAATTATTGAACAGTATAAACTTCTTGATATTTACTAAAATAGTAAGGAATTTAAGCCCTAAAACCAATTAATGTATTGGCAGACTGATACTAAAGCTGGTTGCTCGGTCAGTGCAAGCGAAAACATGTTGAGGTCGGTTCGTAAGAACTTCGTTAACCGAACTTTTTTTCGTTAACCGAATTGAAGATCCTTATGGAAGGCAGTTCGTTAATCGAAATTACGTTAACCGAGGTGTTCGTTAAACAAGGGGTCACTGTTTAGAAAAAAAAGGTTATACTGTATTAATCTACACCACGAAGATGCCGGAAAACCAGCTTTTTAAAGTGAGACAGATTGTATAAGTATGGAAACAGAAGAAGGCAGAGCATTCCACAGTTTGGCTGTGTGAGGAAAGAAGGAGGTACTATAACGGGTTATTCTAGTGTGACCGACATCCACAGAGAAACGGTGGGCACCGCGGGCAAGATGTGTGGTACGAACCCACGGCCTTGCCGGCGGTACACAGGATGCCAAATCCACTGAACATTGCCCGTTAAAGTACCTGTAAGAGAGAGAGAGTGAAGCAACATTGCGGCGAAGAGAAAGGGAAGAGAGATTATCGACTAAAGGAGGAGAGTTAATAAGACGAAATGCCTTTAATTCCACCCTATCTAATAGTTGGACAGAAGAGCCACCCCAGATATGAGAGCAGTACTCCAAGTTAGGACGAATGAATCCCTTATCTACTTGGAGCAACTACTCAGGAGTGAAGTAGCTGCGGCATCTGTACAGCATTCCCAACTTTCGGGAGGCAGCTTTAGTTATACTAAGGATGTGTGATTTCCATGACATATTGGAGGAAATGGTGAGGCCTAACATATTTATTTCAAAATTTGGGAGGATGATAGCGTCCTGAAATGTAATTGGTGGGAGATCGTCTACTTTACAAAGTGTAATTGGTAATATTGAGTTTTATTACTATTGAACTTAACCAAGTGTGTATCTCTCCATTCAGAGATGCTGCACAGATCCGCATTGATAGAAATAATGATATCAGTTCTAGAAACAGATCTAGTTTGAGAGTTAGGTGTACGTGTGTTGCAGTAGGCGCATACACCTCCCTTAGAACGGAAGTAGGTAAAAAGGTTGTAGTTAGAGACTTGAAAAGGTTTGGGTGAAGCTGTTTTGGTCAGTTGAAGTTTGGAGAGTAGTAAGAGGTCGGGGGAAGAGGTTGATAGATGGTGCTCCACAGAAGAAAAATTGGATCTCAGTCCGCGAATGTTAGAAAAATGAAGTGTGAAAAAAGCCGATCCTCCAGCAACCGCAGTAGCGTCAGTTGAGGCCCCAGTAGCTTGATGATGATCAGGTCGGCCCTGGGGTCCACAACCTTTCCGACCAGTGGGACCCATCCGAGAAGGCCCCGCTTCAGTATTAATATCAACTGACATAGGAGAATAAAATAGAATGAATAAAACAGATCAAGAATGAGAACGGTTTTATTTGTGGTGTTGTCAATAGTAAGAGAGACAGTCGAGACCCTGCAATTGTGTGTAAATGAGGCAGAAAGATAGATCAGCAACCTGGGACTTAGTCACAATTTTCGTGATGCCATATGGCAGCAGGGTCTACCATTAGACAACACATTATGCTTCCACTATCTTCTTAAGCTGTAGTACCGCCCTGTTTGGTAGCTGCCTACGACCTACAACAATTGAATCAGATTGGGCAAAAAATACAGCAAAATCTAAAAGCAGAAACCACAATTCATTTTAATTGGTAGCCCAAACAGAAGAACGCTTTTGATTGGCCATTTGATGTGTACGGGAACGCATGCGCATGACAATATATGAAGGGAAGATTGATGGAATTAAATAGAGAAAAATTTGGCATGCGCTAGCTCCGTTATTATACGTTTCCGATGGTAATGTAATACTGCATAGAAGAAAATTTTCTTAAGGTAATTATTCAGCACTAACCCGCTGCTGAAATTTATCGAAAACGAATTTAAAAACGCCAGATTTTCACTGGGTTTTTTGAAAGTGGACACTGTTGTAGCTTGTGAAAATCTGCTAAAAAAATGGATATTTCTAAAATAAACATAACTTAACATTTGTGGGTATGAAAAACAGACCTAATCAACTTAACCAAACAGACCTATCTAACCTTACCTAACTTCCCTAGACAGAAAGAACTTACTATGATATGGTGAAATTTGAGGCACTTTCTGGACGTTTATGCAGCCCGGGCAGAGGAGTGATTTATTGTGAAGGAGGGAAACGTCGAGTGTTGAGGAAGTGATGAACAAATTTATTTCCGGTCTGAAAGCACAGAAATTTCTGCTATGTGGACAGTCTCTATTTAAACAAACAATGCTGTGGTATTTGACCAATTGAAGGGTCTTGTCTTTATCCCTAAATTTGAAAATTACGTCCATATAAGACAGGCGACAACCTTCACACGTCATGCTGATAACGAAACTGCCGCGAGCCCGGGGAAAAGCGCAGCAGCAGAGCACGGCCTCATTACCGCCGGGAAGACGTGAGTGCCCAGGCGCCTAATTATCTACAAAACGCAACATTTGCGCAAGAAATGATTACTATATCAGAACTCACTGATGATAATAAAGTCAGAAAATAAACAGTAATACAAATAACTCGTCCACGGATTAGCCCTATATATTAACCTATCTTAAAATTAGAGGTCTTTTTCGAATATGATAATAGATTTAGGGTAGGAATTTTGTGTGAACTAATAAAAAAAATTCCATTTTTTTTGGAGTGAGAATTGTAAACTTTTGGAACAATCTGCCAGAGTGCATTGTGACGGCACCGAGTGTGAGTTTTCAAGACCAGACCTGACCAACACTGGAGCAGGCAGGAACCAGTGCATGCCCAGTACTGTATCTGCCAACAGTGTACATCAGACTTGACCGACCGCCCAAGCGGCTAACGAGCCTATCAGTGGTGAAAAGGATACACTAGGTAAGTAAAATCAGCGAGTGTTTTGGTTTGTGAGTGTGTCAGTGAGTCTGTGTGTGTCAGTGAGTGTGTCAGTAAATTTGTGAGTGTGTCAGTGAGTATGTGAGTGTGTCAGTGAGTGTGTCAGTAAATTTGTGTGTCAGTGAGTGAGTGTGTCAGTGAGTATGTGAGTGTGTCAGTGAGTCTGTGAGTGTGTCAGTAAATTTGTGAGTGTGTCAGTGAGTATGTGAGTGTGTCAGTGAGTGTGTCAGTAAATTTGTGTGTCAGTGAGTGAGTGTGTCAGTGAGTCTGTGAGTGTGTCAGTAAATCTGTGAGTGTGTCAGTGAGTATGTGAGTGTTAGGGAATCATTTTATTAATTTAAGTGTAATTTCTATTACGTAAAAAGCAGCCATTAACTCCAACATATATATAAAATTTGAGATAGTAATTAGTCTTATCTTCCATTATTAACTGACATCACATTACTTAATAGCAATAATAATAAGCTAAATACCGTCCCCGCGTCACATGTTGTTTTGTAATTAACAAGTTTTATAGATGCTGACAGTATTATTGGGACATTTTAATAGCTCTGGGATGTAGTGGAATAGTTTATCGTTATTCTCACCTAGTTTTAGTGTAGTTAGAAGCAGCAATTAACTGCAGGAGACCAGAAAAGCCCTTAGTGGTGGTCGACGCAGACATTTTCCTCAAAACAAAATACGTTCTGGGCACCAGCTGACCTTACAACACGTAACATTTTTCACTATATTTCACTCATTTCTAAATATTTCGTACTTTATTTACCACCCATACCAACTTTATATATTTTATCTAACTTACCTTTAACCATCAAGAAGCATCAATAATTAATACGTGATATTTACCTATAGAGAACACCTGGTATGCAAATTAAGGTAGATGCAGGTGGATAATGGACCATCGTCTTTCACCTTTGGATTTAAATGTTAAGAGATTGTTCAGGGTGGGTGAGGGTGGGTAATGTGTGTTGCAGGTACAGTACCTCGGCGAGAGATCAATAAACACAGCCATTACCGCCAACTTCAAAACCTATCCTCTCTAAAACCATTAAAAATATTCAATATACAATACTTATTAAACTTATACAGACTTTTACTTTTTAAATATTAATTCATGTGTATTTCAATCATTTATGGGAGGGTATATTTACAGCTTTACACAACCAACTTTAAAACCTTCCCTCCCTACTCACTATAAACATTTAAAATACTATAGATTTATTACTTTCTGAACTTATATATTTTTTAAGTTACCTATTATTTGTTTCGTATTTTTTTCATATATACAGCATTGCATAACTCTATTACCGCCAATTTCAAAACCCTTTCCCCTTCACTCACAGAAAACAATATACAAATATATATATATATATATATATATATATATATATATATATATATATATATATATATATATATATATATATATATATATATATATATATATATATATATGCTGATAACCACAAGGAAAGAAGAAAACACGAAGTTCCCAAGCACTTTCGTGTAATTCACATCTTCAGGGGTGAGTACAGACTAAGGAAAAATACAAAACAAGCGGACAGTGAGTGTCCACAATGGTCCGGTCACTAGGCAGTGACCCTACTAATCTTCATAAGCACCGCAGCAGTCGGCAGTCAGGTCAGAGGGTAAGATGACCCAACCTTCTTACCCGGTTACAAATCTTCTTAATTTCGAAATTATCCAGTTTATACATACCATTACTCAAATTCATGTTGACGGATTCGGTATGTTTATTGAGACTGGATTCTATAATGTTCCTACTGTCAATAGAATTACAAGGTAATATTGAGGAGGCATTATCCCAGTCAATACAATGTTTATTATCCCTCAGATGAACAAACAGAGCATTGGATTCCTGGCCTGTCCTAACACTATATTTGTGTTGTTTAAGTCTAGTTACAAGATCTTTACCTGTCTGGCCTAAGTAAAACATATTACATTCCTTGCAAGGAACCTTATAAATGCAACCACCTGTATTGCTGGGGGAGTTCTTGATTAACATTTGTTTTACAGTGCATGAGTTTTTATATGCCACATTGATGTTCCAGGTTTTAGTTGTAAAGGAATTTGAAAGAATTTTTTGTGAAATGGTAATACTAAGAGATTCTTATGGTCATGGGTGGGCTTGGGATCGGTTCTAGAAAAAGATTTCTTAGTAATGTTAAGGGATTTGTCTATAAAAGATCTAGGGTACTTAAGGTTCAAGCCAATATTATAGATATATTCATATTCCTCATCAATGAATTCCGGGCCGCAAATTCTCAAAGCACGTAAAAACATTGATGAAAATACTGACTGTTTGATTCTATTGTGGTGGGCTGGATAATAATGACTGTATGAACACACATTAGAAAGGTTTTCTATAAATACTGAACTTAAAGGTGTTACCTATTATGTGGATCAGACAGTCTAGGAATGGCAATGTACAGTCATGCTCTAATTCCACAGTGAATCTGATGGAGGGGACTAAGTTATTAAGTTGTAGCTGCTACAATGTAGCAGAAAAGTTTTTAGGGCCTCATTACATGTTTCTCTTACTATTGACAACACAACATACATATAGTTTCTCACTTTTAATATTTTTTTTCATTTTTTTTATTTTTTGTGGTTATTATTATTATTATTATTATTATTATTATTATTATTATTATCATTATTATTATTATTATTTTATTATATTATTTTAACTTTTTGTTTTTCATTATAAATTTTATTTACTATGGATAATTATTATTTTTATTACTGTTATTATTACCCCCCCCCCCCCCCCCGCCCGCCCCCAGGCCCCGATGTGGGTCACTGAACTGTGCCCGGGTAGACTAAAGCCCGTAAAAAAAAATAACACTAATTAAATAAATTTTATATAACACATTCAGTAATTATTTTTGTTTCTGTATTCCTCAAGCATAATTTTTGTCATACTTTAGTACCTGAAATATCCATAAAATACACGAGCCCTTGATGTTTGTGTTTACAGAGTCCCGTAATGTTTGTGTTCACTTACTTTTATCCTCTTCACCACTGATCGGCTCGTTAGCCGCTTGGGCGATCGGTCACGTCTCTGTTACGCACTGTTGGCAAGTACTGGGCATGCACCGGCTCCTGAATGTACCTGAACCTGCTCCAGTGTTGGTCAAGTCTTGCTTGAAAGAGCTCACACTCGGTGCCGTCACAATACTTTCTGGTAGATTGTTTTCATGTTTGTGCAGAGTCCTTTAATGTTTGTGTTTACAGAGTCCCTTGATGTTTGTGTTTACGGAGTCCCTTTAATGTTTGTGTTTACAGAGTCCCTTGATGTTTGTGTTTACAGAGTCCTTTAATGTTTATGTTTACAGAGTCCCTTAATGTTTATGTTTACAGAGTCCCTTTAATGTTTGTGTTTACAGAGTCCCTTGATGTTTGTGTTTACAGAGTCCTTTAATGTTTATGTTTACAGAGTCCCTTGATGTTTATGTTTACAGAGTCCCTTTAATGTTTGTGTTTACAGAGTCCCTTGATGTTTATGTTTACAGAGTCCCTTTAATGTTTGTGTTTACAGAGTCCCTTGATGTTTATGTTTACAGAGTCCCTTGATGTTTATGTTTACAGAGTCCCTTGATGTTTATGTTTACAGAGTCCCTTGATGTTTGTGTTTACAGAGTCCCTTAATGTTTATGTTTACAGAGTCCCTTGATGTTTGTGTTTACAGAGTCCCTTGATGTTTGTGTTTACAGAGTCCCTTGATGTTTATGTTTACAGAGTCCCTTAATGTTTGTGTTTACAGAGTCCCTTGATGTTTGTGTTTACAGAGTCCCTTGATGTTTGTTTACAGAGTCCCTTGATGTTTGTTTACAGAGTCCTTTAATGTCTGTGTTTACAGAGTCCCTTAATGTCTGTGTTTACAGAGTCCCTTGATGTCTGTGTTTACAGAGTCCCTTGATGTTTCTGTTTACAGAGTCCTTTAATGTCTGTGTTTACAGAGTCTCTTAATGTTTGTGTTTACAGAGTCCCTTAATGTCTGTGTTTACAGAGTCCCTTGATGTCTGTGTTTACAGAGTCCCTTGATGTTTCTGTTTACAGAGCCCCTTGATGCTTGTTTACAGAGTCCTTTAATGTCTGTGTTTACAGAGTCTCTTAATGTCTGTGTTTACAGAGTCCCTTAATGTCTGTGTTTACAGAGTCCCTTGATGTCTGTGTTTACAGAGTCTCTTAATGTCTGTGTTTACAGAGTCCCTTAATGTCTGTGTTTACAGAGTCCCTTGATGTCTGTGTTTACAGAGTCCCTTGATGTTTCTGTTTACAGAGTCCCTTGATGTCTGTGTTTACAGAGTCCCTTGATGTTTCTGTTTACAGAGTCCCTTGATGTCTGTGTTTACAGAGTCCCTTAAAATCTGTGTTTACAGAGTCCCTTAATGCTTATGTTTACAGAGTCCCTTGATGTTTCTGTTTACAGAGCCCCTTGATCTTTGTTTACAGAGTCCTTTAATGTCTGTGTTTACAGAGTCTCTTAATGTCTGTGTTTACAGAGTCCCTTAATGTCTGTGTTTACAGAGTCCCTTGATGTCTGTGTTTACAGAGTCCCTTGATGTCTGTGTTTACAGAGTCTCTTAATGTCTGTGTTTACAGAGTCCCTTAATGTCTGTGTTTACAGAGTCCCTTGATGTCTGTGTTTACAGAGTCCCTTGATGTTTCTGTTTACAGAGTCCCTTGATGTCTGTGTTTACAGAGTCCCTTGATGTTTCTGTTTACAGAGTCCCTTGATGTTTCTGTTGACAGAGTCCCTTGATGTTTCTGTTTACAGAGTCCCTTGATATCTGTGTTTACAGAGTCCCATAAAATCTGTGTTTACAGAGTCCCTTAATGCTTCTGTTTACAGAGTCCCTTGATGTTTATGTTTACAGAGTCCCTTTAATGTTTGTGTTTACAGAGTCCTTCAATGTTTGTGTTTACAGAGTCCCTTGATGTTTGTTTACAGAGTCCCTAGATGTTTGTTTACAGAGTCCCTTGATGTTTGTTTACAGAGTCCATTAATGTCTGTGTTTACAGAGTCCCTTAATGTCTGTGTTTACAGAGTCCCTTGATGTTTGTGTTTACAGAGTCCCTTGATGTTTGTGTTTACAGAGTCCCTTGATGTTTGTTTACAGAGTCCCTTGATGTTTGTTTACAGAGTCCCTTGATGTTTGTTTACAGAGTCCTTTAATGTCTGTGTTTACAGAGTCCCTTGATGTTTTTGTTTACAGAGTCCCTTGATGTTTTTGTTTACAGAGTCCCTTGATGTTTGTGTTTAAAGAGTCCCTTAATGTCTGTGTTTACAGAGTCCCTTGATGTTTGTTTACAGAGTCCCTTAATGTTTGTGTTTACAGAGCCCTTTGATGTGTGTTTTTATAGAATCCCTTAATATCTGTGTTTACAGAGTCCCTTGATGTTTGTGTTTACAGAGTCCCTTGATGTTTTTGTTTACAGAGTCCCTTAATGTCTGCGTTTACAGAGTCCCTTGACGTTTGTGTTTACAGAGCCCCTTGATGTTTGTGTTTACAGAGTCCCTTGACGTTTGTTTACAGAGTCCCTTGATGTTTGTTTACAGAGTCCCTTGATGTTTGTTTACAGAGTCCTTTAATGTCTGTGTTTACAGAGTCCCTTGATGTCTGTGTTTACAGAGTCCCTTGATGTCTGTGTTTACAGAGTCCCTTGATGTTTGTTTACAGAGTCCCTTGATGTTTGGGTTTACAGAGTCCCTTGATCTTCGTGTTTACAGAGTCCTTCAATGTTTGTGTTTACAGAGTCCCTTGATGTTTGTTTACAGAGTCCCTTGATGTTTGTTTACAGAGTCCCTTGATGTTTGTTTACAGAGTCCTTTAATGTCTGTGTTTACAGAGTCCCTTGATGTCTGTGTTTACAGAGTCCCTTGATGTCTGTGTTTACAGAGTCCCTTAATGTCTGTGTTTACAGAGTCCCTTGATGTTTGTGTTTACAGAGTCCCTTGATGTTTGTGTTTACAGAGTCCCTTGATGTTTGTGTTTACAGAGTTCCTTAATGTTTGTGTTTACAGAGTCCCTTGATGTTTGTGTTTACAGAGTCGCTTGATGTTCGTGTTTACAGAGTCCCTTGATGTTTATGTTTAGAGTCCCTTAATGTCTGGGTTTACAGAGTCCCTTGATGTTTATGTTTACAGAGTCCCTTTAATGTTTGTGTTTACAAAGTCCCTTAGAATCTGTGTTTACAGAGTCCCTTAATGCTTATGTTTACAAGGTCCCTTGATGTTTATGTTTACAGAGTCCCTTTAATGTTTGTGTTTACAGAGTCCCTTAATGTTTGTGTATACAGAGTCCCTTGATGTTTGTTTACAGAGTCCTTTAATGTCTGTGTTTACAGAGTCCCTTAATGTGTGTGTTTACAGAGTCCCTTAATGTTTGTGTATACAGAGTCCCTTGATGTTTGTTTACAGAGTCCTTTAATGTCTGTGTTTACAGAGTCCCTTAATGTCTGTGTTTACAGAGTCCCTTAATGTCAGTGTTTACAGAGTCCCTTGATGTCAGTGTTTACAGAGCCCCTTGATATTTGTGTTTACAGAGTCGCTTGATGTTCGTGTTTACAGAGTCCCTTGATGTTTGTGTTTACAGAGTCCATTGATGTTTGTGTTTACAGAGTTCCTTAATGTCTGTGTTTACAGAGTCCCTTGATGCCTGTGTTTACAGAGTCCCTTGATGTTTGTGTTTACAGAGTCGCTTGATGTTCGTGTTTACAGAGTCCCTTGATGTTTGTGTTTATAGAGTCCCTTAATGTCTGTGTTTACAGAGTCCCTTGATGTCTGTGTTTACAGAGTCCCTTGATGCCTGTGTTTACAGAGTCCCTTGATGTTTATGTTTACAGAGTCCCTTTAATGTTTGTGTTTACAAAGTCCCTTAGAATCTGTGTTTACAGAGTCCCTTAATGCTTATGTTTACAAGGTCCCTTGATGTTTATGTTTACAGAGTCCCTTTAATGTTTGTGTTTACAGAGTCCCTTAATGTTTGTGTATACAGAGTCCCTTGATGTTTGTTTACAGAGTCCTTTAATGTCTGTGTTTACAGAGTCCCTTAATGTGTGTGTTTACAGAGTCCCTTAATGTTTGTGTATACAGAGTCCCTTGATGTTTGTTTACAGAGTCCTTTAATGTCTGTGTTTACAGAGTCCCTTAATGTCTGTGTTTACAGAGTCCCTTAATGTCAGTGTTTACAGAGTCCCTTGATGTCAGTGTTTACAGAGCCCCTTGATATTTGTGTTTACAGAGTCGCTTGATGTTCGTGTTTACAGAGTCCCTTGATGTTTGTGTTTACAGAGTCCATTGATGTTTGTGTTTACAGAGTTCCTTAATGTCTGTGTTTACAGAGTCCCTTGATGCCTGTGTTTACAGAGTCCCTTGATGTTTGTGTTTACAGAGTCGCTTGATGTTCGTGTTTACAGAGTCCCTTGATGTTTGTGTTTATAGAGTCCCTTAATGTCTGTGTTTACAGAGTCCCTTGATGTCTGTGTTTACAGAGTCCCTTGATGCCTGTGTTTACAGAGTCCCTTGATGTTTGTATTTACAGAGTCGCTTGATGTTCGTGTTTACAGAGTCCCTTGATGTTTGTGTTTACAGAGTCCCTTAATGTCTGTGTTTACAGAGTCCCTTGATGTCTGTGTTTACAGAGTCCCTTGATGTTTGTATTTACAGAGTCTATTGATGTTTGGGTTTACAGAGTCCCTTGATGTTTGTTTTTACAGAGTCCCTTGATGTTTGCGTTTACAGAGCCCCTTGATGTATTTGTTTACAGAGTCCCTTAATGTCTGCATTTACAGAGTCCCTTGATGTTTGTGTTTACAGAGTCCCTTAATGTCTGTGTTTACAGAGTCCCTTGATGTTTTTGTTTCCAGAGTCCCTTGATGTTTGAGTTTACAGAGTCCCTTAATGCCTGTGTTTACAGAGTCCCTTGATGTTTGTGTTTACGGAGTCCCCTGATGTTTATGTTGACAGAGTCCCTTGATGTTTGTTTACAGAGTCCCTTGATGTTTGGGTTTACAGAGTCCCTTGATGTTTATGTTTACAGAGTCCCTTGATGTTTATGTTTACAGAGTCCCATGATGTTTGGGTTTACAGAGTCCCTTGATGTTTGGGTTTACAGAGTCCCTTGATGTTTGTGTTTACAGTCCCTTGATGTTTGTGTTTACAGAGTCCCTTGATGTTTGTGTTTACAGAGTCCCTTGATGTTTGTGTTTACAGAGACCCTTGATGTTTGTGTTTACAGAGTCCCTTGATGTTTGTGTTTACAGAGTCCCTTGATATTTGTGTTTACAGAGTCCCTTGATATTTGCGTTTACTACGCCCCTTGATGTTTGCATACTGTGTATTTAAGTTGAGAATATGAACATGTATGTGTATTGTAAACAAACGCCATATATAATGTCTTCATAAACATTTTGGTAATATTTTTATTATTTTTTTTACATTTGTTTCTTGTTTATCGCGTTGGTAATTCAGGTCAGGGCGAAGGGGAGGCATGATGATGATGGTGTTGTCGTGTTCAAGTTAATATGTAGAGGATGACTGGTGAGGAGTGACTGTGAATTAGTAATGAAGATTGAGATCTTTATTAAATAGGTCATCTAATATAACCTAGAAGGGCCAGGGGATGGCAGGGGTAGGTAAGGGGTCAGGGGAAGACAGGGATAGGTAAGGGGTCAGGGGAAGGCAGGGGTAGGTAAGGGGTCAGGGGAAGGCAGGGGTAGGTAAGGGAGCCAGGGGAAGGTAGGGGTAGGTAGGGAACCAGGGGAAGGCAGGAGTAGGTAAGGGAGCCAGGGGAAGGTAGGGGTAGGTAAGGGAGCCAGGGGAAGGTAGGGGTAGGTAAGGGAGCCAGGGGAAGGTAGGGGTAAGTAGGGAGCCAGGGGAAGGTAGGGGAGCCAGGGGAAGGTAGGGGTAGGTAAGGGAGCCAGGGGAAGGTAGGGGTAGGTAAGGGAGCCAGGGGAAGGTAGGGGTAGGTAAGGGAGCCAGGGGAAGGTAGGGGTAAGTAGGGAGCCAGGGGAAGGCAGGGGTAAGTAGGGAGCCAGGGGAAGATAAGGGTAGGTAGGGGAGCCAGGGGAAGGCAGGGGTAAGTAGGGAGCCAGGGGAAGGTAGGGGTAAGTAGGGAGCCAGGGGAAGGTAAGGGTAGGTAGGGGAGCCAGGGGAAGGCAGGGGTAAGTAGGGAGCCAGGGGAAGGCAGGGGTAAGTAGGGAGCCAGGGGAAGGTAAGGGTAGGTAGGGGAGCCAGGGGAAGGCAGGGGTAAGTAGGGAGCCAGGGGAAGGCAGGGGTAAGTAGGGAGCCAGGGGAAGGTAAGGGTAGGTAGGGGAGCCAGGGGAAGGCAGGGGTAAGTAGGGAGCCAGGGGAAGGCAGGGGTAAGTAGGGAGCCAGGGGAAGGTAAGGGTAGGTAGGGAGCCAGGGGAAGGCAGGGGTAGGTAAGGGGACAGGGGGAGGAGGGGCTGCTATCTAACAGTGATATACGATGGAAGTTACGTATAACAGACGTACGTGAAGGTGTGTGTGTGTGTCCACCACCACAACCATTATGGCACTGTGACACTGGCCACATCTGAGTTGTTGTGGAATGATCGTCAATGAAGATCACTTACACCAACTCCCCAACACACAGGCGCCCGCATCAGTCAGTCCCCCCATCCACAACCCCACTATTAACTGGGTAGACATTCACTTTACTTTTTTGGTTCCGTTAGCCACTGATTGGTCTGTTAGCCTCTTGGGCGGTCGGTTACATCTCTGTTACACACTGTTGGCAAGTACTGGCTGTTACACACTGTTGGCATGTACTAGAGCTGTGTTACACACTGTTGGCATGTACTAGAACTCTGTTACACACTGTTGGCATGTACTGGCTCTCTGTTACACACTGTTGGCATGTACTGGGCATGTACTCTACTTCTACGCCAAGGATACTTTTAAGGTGAGATTATAAAGCGCGGGGGAAATAATAGTGGAAAATAATGTGTGGAGGGGAATTTAAAGAGCTAGATTAGGTGTGGTAGTGTTTGTAAGAGCTAGTGAAGGTGTGGTAGATGTGGTATAGTGTTTAAAGTTAGGTAAGGTGTGGTAGTGTTTATAAGAGCTAGTGAAGGTGTGGTAGATGTGGTATAGTGTTTAAAGTTAGGTAAGGTATGGTAGTGTTTATAAGAGTGCGGTAGAGGAGTAAAAATCAACTAGCTGCCAGAAGTAAAAGTTAAAGTCCTGCAGTTAAAGTTCCCATTATATGTTTAAAGAGCCCCTTGTAGCAGTAAGCCAGAGCCCGCTAGTAGTGCACAGTAGCGCCGTGTTTGACTCTGGCGTTACGTGGGGAGGAGTTAACTGCCCCGTGTTTGTTTAAAGAGGTCAGTGTAGCTTTAAGCCCGAGCCCCCTAACCGTGCACAGTTAAAGGGCCATGTTTGACTGTTTGGCGTTACGTGGGGAGGAGTTAAAGGTCTCGTGTTTGCTTTGACTATAGAGAATTTAAAGACCCCGGTGTAGAAGTAAGCCAGAGCCCTCAAGCCGGCCAAAGACAGAGGCTGCCAGTGCCAGCCAGCTGTACCAGCGTTGCCAAAGTGCGGCAATTTCTTCTGCTATGCGTTAATTAAGGCTGTGGAAATGAAACGGCACATTTCATTTGAAACTGTGGACGGATTATCGCAATACTTTCTACTTTATATTTTCGTTTATCCTCTTCACCACTGATCGGCTCGTTAGCCGCTTGGACAATCGGCCACGTCTCTGTTTCGCATTGTTGGCAAGTACTGGACATGCACCGGCTCCTGAATGTACCTGAACCTGCTCCAGTGCTTGTCAAGTCTGGTCTTGAAAGAGCTCACACTCGGTAACGTTACAACACTCTCTGGCAGATTATTTCAGGAGTTCACAATCTCACTCCTAAAAAGCTTGCCTCACAGTTTTCTGGACTTGCGGCTTCTTCAACCTTGACCTGTGACCCCTCGTGGGGCGAGAGTCCGCCAGCTCCAGGTAAGGGCACTAGACTGAGTAGTACCCTTTGAAATGTTTATACACATCAATTAGGTCGCCCCTTGCCCGTCTGCAGTATAAGCTAGGCAATTTCAGGCGCTCCAATCTCTCAGGGTAGCTGAGGTGCTGTAGTGCAGGCACCAGTCTGGTGGCCCTCCTTTGGACATTTTCAGTCAACTGACAGTCCTTAGCATATCTCGGGGACCAGACGGGGTAGCATTGCACTCTTGAAGAAATGAGGTAATATTACCGCATAATTTACATCAGGTAAGAGGTGCTATGATCTTATTGCTGCATTTATATTGTTCAACGTTATATTGTTCTCTTTACTTGTAATACGCTCTTAACTCTCTCTATACTACTCCTCGTTTTACTCCCTCCCCCCCACCTTCTTTTACACTACCTATCCCCCCCAGGCTTATTCTACCTGTGTTCTTGCAGATATCATTTGCAATGCCGCCAAAGCGTGAATTCCGAGAAGCATGGCTGCAGCATGAGGCGTTAAGAGATTGGATTAAGAGGGTTGATGGCAGTCGTAAAAGGGCATACTGTACCGTTTGTCGTGTATTTATATCAGCTGAAATGTCTGCACTTAAGCGACACAAAACTTCTGCCTACCACATAAGAAACGCAGAGCAGCCAGTCATTGATAATGAAACTACGAGGAGAGGAACTGAAAATGAAACTTGAGACATGATTGGCAGAGCGGAAATAAAATTAGCTACATTTATGGCTGAGCACAACATATCCTTTAACACTGCGGATCATTTGGTTGATATACTGAAAGACATTTTCCCAGACTCTCAAATAGCACCACAAATTCAATGAAAAGATCTAAGGCAGGTTACATAATGAAGGATATAGCAAAGGTTTCACAGAATACATTGATAAATGATTTAAAGTCCAATAAATTTTCAATGATAAAAGATGAAACAACGGACATAAGTACATCAAAGACGCGTGCTGTTGTTTGTAAATATTTTGATAAAGACATCACTACCATTACCACCAGACTCCTTGACCTACTATAAATTTACAAATCAAATGAGGCATCAGAGGGTTCTACAGGTGGCAATTTGTCCAAATTAATTATCAATTATTTAACAGAACATGGGATTCCTATTGATAATTTAGTAGGTTTTGCATCTGATAATGCAAGTAATATTATGGGGGCCCACAACTCTTTAGTAAATCGCCTAAAGATGATTCAACCTGTCAAAAGCGAGGTACCACAGGGCAGTGTATTGGGCCCGCTGTTGTTTGTTTCATGACATGCCTGACGTTGTACACCCCTCCATATAAATGTTTGCCAATGACGCCAGGTTATTTCTGGAAATCAAGAACCTTGTGGACTGTGAAGATCTGCAGAAGGATCTCTGTGGGCTCCAAGAATGGTCGAAGAAATGGCTGCTGAGATTCAATGTCACGAAGTGGAAGAGGATGCATCTGGGGCGATCGGTCACGTCTCTGTTGCGCACTGTTGGCAAGTACTGGGCATGCACCGGCTCCTGAATGTACCTGAACCTGCTCCAGTGTTGGTCAAGTCTTGCCTTGAAAGAGCTCACACTCGGTGCCGTCACAACATTTTCTAGTAGATTGTTCCAAGAGTTCACAACTCTCACTCCGAAAAGGTTCGTGATTTCCCGAAATTACTTGGCGTCATCGGCAAACATTTGTATGGAGGAGTGTACAACGTCAGGCATGTCATTAAAGAAACAAACAAACAACAGCGGGCCCAATATACTGCCCTGTGATACCCCACTTATGACAGGTACGGATGATGATTTCGTGCCATTAATCACCACACACTGCTTGCGGTCATGTAGAAAGTCTTCTATCCGCGCTAGATACTGAACTGATTGATCCCAAACAAGAAGAAAACTTCCTGTCAATTGAAGAAGTGTATCTGGGTGCAGAAATGCACAAGTTACTACAAACGCCAGAATATTCATCAAATAAGGGAATGATTCATGATGCAGACAAGATGTGTAACGCTCCTTGCAACAGCATGCAGACAAATGAAGGTCAGATTCCCCTTAGAGCCGAAAGTGGTGAAACATTGTTCGTCTTTATCTGTTGTCAAATGACTAGGCAGAAATTTACTCCTAGAAACGCCTACCTTGGTAGATCTCGTCAGTGAGATCCCTCGCATCTATAATGGAGACCATCAAAGCTATATTATGAGTGGATGAGTTTAATTAATGTAGATCTTCCACAGAAACATTCTTCAAAGGACTCAAGAACTTGAACAATGAAAATGATGAGCCAATATTCTCTGTTTTGCCCCAATTCGCCCTAGATCTACTTGCACTACCAACTTCAAATGCAGATGCGAAACGATTTTTTTCTAAAGTAGGGCTAGTTAAAACAAAGATCACAAACAAGATTCTGACTTCAACACAAGCAGAATTGGTTCAAGTATCTGAAACAGCGAAGAAAATGGTGGGTGTGTTAATTTCCAACCTTCTCCGTCAATGATAACATCTGTAAAACAACGTAGTGTGGTAACTGGAGAAGAAAATAGCATTGCAAATGTATAACATTTACATTATTGATCAATAATACCCTTACTTTCTTTTTATGAATAAATGTGTGTATAAATTTGACCTTTGCATTTTGTGTACTATTGATTAGAATAAATGTCTAATTACATTGGTTTTCAGTATTCCGAGTTACTTAAAATTTATTCATGGATTATTCAGTTATCCCGCAAAACCTTTTATTTTCTTTAATATAGCTGTCACAGAAAACGGGCGGTAATGCCAGTGCCGAAGAGGTGGCAACACTGAGCTGTACCCGCAACTCGCTTAAAGCTTCCTGACGTCACGTAATGAGTCTCGGCAGCAGCTCCAGTTTTATCGAATGGTGTTGAATGGTTGTGTGTGTTAGAGTCCATCGCTGGGACCCTAAAAAGAGGACATTTCCCTGTGTTTTGAGCCCATTTCCCTATGCACCGTCGGGTTCTAGCTATCAGGTGAGACAGGGCTAAAAGGCACCTGGTCAAATAACTAAGGAAATAAGGGCAATGTTCACGGGTAATATTAGAGTGAAAATATGCGAAGCAGCCGATCTAAGGTTGACCGACCGTATGACCCGCTATGTGGGTGTAGCAGGTGTAGGCAAGGCACAACAGGAACAGACTTTAGATCCGTATGTTAGTTTAGATTTAGATGAAGTACACTGGAATAAAACACAACCTAAACAGAAGACATTAACACCGGTTTGGAATGAATGGTTCGAGCAAGAGGTGGTGGGGGCCGTCCATCTCGGCTTCAAGATATTTCATGATTCGGCCGTCGGCAATGATGACTTTGTAGCCGATGTTAAAGTGCCCTTCGAAGAGCTCTGTGCCGATAACCAGACCCACGCCGATATCTGGGTGAGTAATGAAGGATTTTTCAGTAATATAGTGCTATAAATTGTTTTATATCGGTAAAGATGGTTGGGTAAGGGAGGCTGGTGAGGTGCAATATATTGTGCCGATATTTTCCGATACCCAGACCTCCTGCCGATATTTGGGTGAGTTATGAAGGACTTTTGTATAATATATTGCCATTTAAATGTGTTTTATATCCGTAAAGATGGTTGGCATTGGGAGGCTGGTGGGGAGGTGCAGTGTATTGTGCCGATATCCTCACTCATTCCGATACCCAGACCTCATGCCGATATCTGGGTGAGTAATGAAGGGTATTTGTATAATATAGTGCCATTAAATGTGTTAAGATAAGGTTGGGAATGACTAAGGGTGGGAAACAGGTAGTGAGGGATTATGCCGATATTTTCATGTTGCTTAGATGAGATATTGTCTGTTATAAGATCATTAATAAAACTAGGAATATATTAACTTGATTGATAATGATGGTGATTTGTCATATATTGGGGGTATCTTGCTGTTAACTGTCAGTGTGCTGATATCGTGTCAAGTTAATCTTAAGTTTTGTGTACTGACACTGCCGTTGACTCTGTGTATTGATATAGCCGTTAAATCTGTTTATTGATACAGCCGTTAATCTGTGTATTGATACAGCCGTTAATCTGTGTATTGATACAGCCGTTAATCTGTGTATTGATACAGTCGTTAATCTGTGTATTGATACAGCTGTTAATCTGTGTATTGATACAGCTGTTAATCTGTGTATTGATACAGCCGTTAATCTGTGTATTGATACAGTCGTTAATCTGTGTATTGATACAGCCGTTAATCTGTGTATTGATACAGCCGTTAATCTGTGTATTGATACAGCCGTTAATCTGTGTATTGATACAGTCGTTAAATCTGTGTATTGATACAGTCGTTAATCTGTGTATTGATACAGCCGTTAAATCTGTGTATTGATACAGTCGTTAATCTGTGTATTGATACAGTCGTTAATCTGTGTATTGATACAGTCGTTAAATCTGTGTATTGATACAGTCGTTAATCTGTGTATTGATACAGCCGTTAAATCTGTGTATTGATACAGTTGTTAATCTGTGTATTGATACAGTCGTTAATCTGTGTATTGATACAGTCGTTAATCTGTGTATTGATACAGTCGTTAATCTGTGTATTGATACAGCCGTTAAATCTGTGTATTGATACAGTTGTTAATCTGTGTATTGATACAGTCGTTAATCTGTGTATTGATACAGTCGTTATTCTGTGTATTGATACAGTCGTTAAATCTGTGTATTGATACAGTCGTTAATCTGTGTATTGATACAGTCGTTAATCTGTGTATTGATACAGTCGTTAATCTGTGTATTGATACAGTCGTTAATCTGTGTATTGATACAGTCGTTAAATCTGTGTATTGATACAGTCATTAATCTGTGTATTGATACAGTCGTTAATCTGTGTATTGATACAGTCGTTAAATCTGTGTATTGATACAGTTGTTAATCTGTGTATTGATACAGTCGTTAATCTGTGTATTGATACAGCCCTTAATCTGTGTATTGATACAGTAGTTAATCTGTGTATTGATACAGCCGTTAAATCTGTGTATTGATACAGCCGTTAATCTGTGTATTGATACAGCCGTTAAATCTGTGTATTGATACAGCCGTTAATCTGTGTATTGATACAGCCGTTAAATCTGTGAATTGATACAGTCGTTAATCTGTGTATTGATACAGCTGTTAAATCTGTGTACTGACACTGCCATTGAATCTGTGTATTGATACAGTCGTTAATCTGTGTATTGATACAGCCGTTAAATCTGTGTATTGATACAGTTGTTAATCTGTGTATTGATACAGCCGTTAAATCTGTGTATTGATACAGCCGTTAATCTGTGTATTGATACAGCCGTTAAATCTGTGTATTGATACAGCCGTTAAATCTGTGTATTGATACAGCCGTTAATCTGTGTATTGATACAGCCGTTAAATCTGTGTATTGATACAGCCGTTAAATCTGTGTATTGATACAGTCGTTAATCTGTGTATTGATACAGTCGTTAATCTGTGTATTGATACAGTAGTTAATCTGTGTATTGATACAGTCGTTAATCTGTGTATTGATACAGCCATTAAATCTGTGTTTTGATACAACCGTTAAATCTGTGCACAGACACTGCCGTTGAATCTGTGTATTGATACAGCCAATAAATCTGTGTATTGATACAGTTGTTAATCTGTGTATTGATACAGCCGTTAAATCTGTGTATTGATACAGCCGTTAATCTGTGTATTGATACAGCCGTTAAATCTGTGTATTGATACAGCCGTTAAATCTGTGTATTGATACAGCCGTTAATCTGTGTATTGATACAGCCGTTAAATCTGTGTATTGATACAGCCGTTAAATCTGTGTATTGATACAGTCGTTAATCTGTGTATTGATACAGTCGTTAATCTGTGTATTGATACAGTAGTTAATCTGTGTATTGATACAGTCGTTAATCTGTGTATTGATACAGTTGTTAATCTGTGTATTGATACAGCCGTTAAATCTGTGTATTGATACAGTTGTTATTCTGTGTATTGATACAGTCGTTAAATCTGTGTATTGATACAGTCGTTAATCTGTGTATTGATACAGTCGTTAATCTGTGTATTAATACAGTAGTTAATCTGTGTATTGATACAGTCGTTAATCTGTGTATTGATACAGCCATTAAATCTGTGTTTTGATACAACCGTTAAATCTGTGCACAGACACTGCCGTTGAATCTGTGTATTGATACAGCCAATAAATCTGTGTATTGATACAGTTGTTAATCTGTGTATTGATACAGTTGTTAATCTGTGTATTGATGCAGTTGTTAATCTGTGTATTGATAGTCGTTAAATCTGTGTTTTGATACAGCCGTTAATCTGTGTATTGATACAGCCGTTAAATCTGTGTATTGATACAGTCGTTAAATCTGTGTATTGATACAGCCGTTAAATCTGTGTACTGTATTGATACAGTCGTTAACCTGTGTATTGATACAGTCGTTAAATCTGTGTATTGATATATTGTAGTCGGTAATCTGTGTATTGATACAGCTGTTAATCTGTGTATTGATACAGTCGGTAATCTGTGTATTGATACAGTCGTTAATCTGTGTATTGATACAGTAGTTAATCTGTGTATTGATACAGCTGTTAATCTGTGTATTGATACAGTCGTTAATCTGTGTATTGATACAGCTGTTAATCTGTGTATTGATACAGTCGTTAATCTGTGTATTGATACAGTCGTTAATCTGTGTATTGATACAGTCGTTAATCTGTGTATTGATACAGTAGTTAATCTGTGTATTGATACAGCTGTTAATCTGTGTATTGATACAGCTGTTAATCTGTGTATTGATACAGTCGTTAATCTGTGTATTGATACAGTCGTTAATCTGTGTATTGATGCAGATGTTAATCTGTGTATTGATACAGTCGTTAAATCTGTGTATTGATACAGTCGTTAATCTGTGTATTGATACAGTAGTTAATCTGTGTATTGATACAGTCGTTAATCTGTGTATTGATACAGTCGTTAATCTGTGTATTGATACAGTAGTTAACCTGTGTATTGATACAGTCGTTAATCTGTGTATTGATACAGCTGTTAATCTGTGTATTGATGCAGATGTTAATCTGTGTATTGATACAGCTGTTAAATATAAAGATATCGAAGGACAATTCCGGATTTGTCGTGTAGTGATACTGGAGGGAAGGTGTGTAGTACAGTATATATATATATATATATATATATATATATATATATATATATATATATATATGCTGATATCCAGACTTTTGCCGATATTTTCTTTGTTTCATTAACCAATAAATCTAAATATATATCAAATTAACCTTGAAGATGGTGGATAATTTATCATCTACAGCACTGTACTAAAGCAAGAGTGTGAGGATGTCCAGATATTGTATGTCAATATCCGCACCTTTCCTGATATCCAGGTGATGTGCTTCTGCTCTTTGTTTCGTTAAATCATCAATAATACCGGTTAGTGTAGGTCAGTTTTGGGGTAGGTTAGGTTGATTGGGTTAAATTAGATCAACCAGCTTAATTAGTATATATCATACTGTACATACACAATTGATTGTCTTAAGAACAGAAAGGTTTCAAGAGACGAAAAATATGTCACTAATGACAAAATCACGAAAAAATAAACACAACATTTACCTTATGCTACTGTCAATTTGTCTTTGATAGTCTAGTCACAGATGTCTTTCCTGTACGACTTTTTGTTGACAACTAACAAACACAAATAATTCTGGAGATTTCTGGTGTCTTGTAGTAAATCTATGGAAAAGTTACCCTGAAATAGGTCATCTAGATTTAACCACTTCACTACAGGGATGCCACTTTTAATATTTGGTTAATGCCAGATGATGATACAGATTGGATACCATACACAAGGGGTTAATAGACTACAGGTATCTCCACTAACCCCTTCACTATGGGGACAACACTTTTAATATTTTATTTGGTTAATGCCAGACGATTTTATTCAACACAGAGGGGATCCCTTACACAAGAGGTTGATAGGGAGCTGGACTGCAACTTAATATTACTAACAAAACAAAAACAAAAATACTGTAATGCATTATCTATCATTCTGTCTGTCACAAATTACACACGCACACTAACCCCTGTCGACTTTTTCAATAAACCGTTAATTATTATTACACTACATCCTTGACCATCGGAGGGCCAAGACCTATCAGGCGCTGCTCCTGCTACACAGCTGCCCCCCTTGGCCAATGTTGGCCCATTCCTCAAGTCCCTCTCCCCGACCCATCCTCACCACCAGGATATCAACCTAATCTCGTCAAAAGTGAAAATTTTGTTTCAGAAAGAATTAGGATCAGTGATGGATAGTGTTTAAGCCAGTGAATTCAGCATTAGACAGCACCAGTGAGATAAGCACCCCTGGGAACCAACCACCATCTTCTGACCAGGCAGTGTTAATCAGTCTACCCTGGGAACAACAGTGGACCGGTTTTATACCTGACTAAGAGATAACACAACGCCACCTAGCTGAGAGTGAGGTACTGTGACACCACCCTACACCACCTGGTGTCTCCATGACCATGTGAGGTCCTTCATATCAACACCCAAGGACAAGTCACTACACCATGTGAACACCTCACCACCCGGTGTCTCCATGACCACGTGAGGTTCTTCATATCAACACCCGAGGACAAGATACTGTACCAAGTGAACACCACACCACCTGATGTCTCCATGACCACATGAGGTCCTTCACCTATGGACCAGTCACTACACCATGTGGCCTACGTGACCTCACACAGGAGGGCAAGAGACCACCCTGAGCCATTAACTGTAAACTATAATTGTAGGTTATGTATCTAAGCTACTGTGCCGAGTAGCAACCCTGTATATAAGCTACTGTGCCGAGTAGCATTTATATATATAATCACGTGGCAACACTGCACGTTATGTGGGCAACATTGCCCCGAGGCTGCCATATGGCAAGGCAGTCTCAGTCTGACTGTGTGAGCCGTGCATGGCACACGCTAGTCACCACTTGTATTTCTCCTATCCTTTAATAAACGGACTTCAGTGTTACCCGGTGTTTCCCTACCCATCACTGCATTCTTCAGGGAACACTTGGAACCTTCAATAATAATCTGTATGTTCAATTCATGTACCTTCTCGTTTTAGGAATGAAAGCTTTTGTTAAACGAGCCACCTACCACATGTCTTTGTATGTGAGAAGTAATTTTTGTCTAATGTATATTTTCAGCCTTCGGGCTGCAGAACTTTTTAAACAAACTGTTAATTATTATTATTATTATCACACACACACACACACACAAAGGCTTCAAAACCAGTACACAGTAATTATTATACCCTATTTTCTCACCAAACACATGCTATCTCTACTTTACATATACAGTACTACCTTATTTTACTTTTAACTTTTAAATGTTAATGTAATAAATTATTTCTTATCACAATACAGGTCCCAGTATTGATGTTAATATATTCGTGTACAAAATTTCTTATATTTGGTGTATTTCAGTGATGTAGACGAAAATGAGACTTTTCGTGATATTATTGTTTGTGGATTACCTGAAGATTAACCCCCTTCAAGTGCTCACCTGAAGATTAACCCTTCCCAAGTGTTTACCGGAAGATTAATGTCTAACTATTCCTCTGAAGATTAGCTCCCAAATGCATACCTGAAGATTAACCCCTCAAGTACTCACCTGAAGATTAGCTCACAAGTACTCACCTGAAGATTAGCTCACAAGTGCTCACCTGAAGTCACCCCCCCAGCTTAACCAATCCTAAAGTTTAATCACCCTAAAAATATGGCGGGGGGGGGGGGGGGGGTTATAATAATCAGGTTATCCATAAATGTCTCATTTTGTGTCTCAGCCTCAACTGTTGCATCACTGGGTTACAATATTTATATAATCAAGAGCTGCTTATAGTGCACAGCATCTTGCAGTCTCTCTTGTAGGGTTCTTAACTCTAACGTCACTTCTAACAACCTCTCCCCATGTCATTCTTGTCCTGCCTCCAGCTCTCCTCACATCTTGACTCAAATGGTCATACCACTAAACTAGCTAGGCCTATATCGTAACTAATCCATCCCCTGACTCTCCTTACATCTTGACTCAAATGGTCATGTACCATTAAACTAGCTTGGCCTGTATCATAACTAATCCCCTGGCTCTCCTCACGTCTTGACTCAAATGGTCATACCACTAAACTAGCTAGGTCTATATTGTAAATAATCAATCCTAACTTTGCCACACCTAACTAAACTAAAGCAAACCTAAGGAAATGTCTTGTACTGTACACTCTAGGTGTTCCCTCACACAACCTTTTCCTACTTCATGCCAGGGTAACTTAATAAGAAGCAACGACATACTGAAAGGGGCTGTTTTGGCTGCTCAAGGATTTTTTGTTATGTCACCAGGGTCTGGGGTGGCTCTTTGGGGTCATGTATATCTTCAGTATTTCATTCCCTTTTCCTCCCCATTTTTTTTAACACTCCCTAAAACACACACACGACCTGGTCTATGGTTCAGGACCTCTGCAACACTGAACTGTACCACCGAATACAGCCACACCCATGTAGTCTCATCTCCCATTCTCTTGATGTTGGTAAAAAGCAAACAAATTAGGTCTTTCTTTGTCTTTGTGTCTGTTAATAGTGTGTGTGAGTGTGTGCATGCATACATACATACACATGCATACATGTGTATGAAGTGCTAGTCTCTTGTGGAAAATATTGTCAACACACACACACACATTGTGCCATCTGAATTATCAAGAGAGGATATCCTGAACTGTACTTGAAAAAAAGGGTTCACCAATAGCTACGGTGCCTCCTGTGTAGAAAAGTTGTGTGTTGGGCATTACTGAGTGATCATGCATTGTGTCAGGGCTTGGTGGGTGGCAGGGATCAAATACTGTCACGTGGTAGAAAAGAAAATATTTATTAGTCGCTTTAATTGTATTTAGGTTTACTTATCCCCTTGAATATGACTTAACCTTTGAATGTGACGATTTAACCCCTCTAATATGTTGGCTTAACCCATTTAGAGTGACGACTTAACCCATTGATTAGCTATGTTGAGTACAGACACTTACGCTATCGTACTCAAGGTGTTAATGAAAATAATAATATTGTTGCAAATGTTAATACGCAATGACATATACGTATTCCCCAAGTTTGATATACAATTGTTTCTTTTTGTATCGTTAAAATTGGAACTGAATTATTTACCATTTTGTAATTCTATTATGCTCCAATTTTAATAGGGCCACACTTATAATAGGCTCCAATTCAGACTGTGCAGATAATATGGAACATTTACTTGTCCCGGGTAAATGAGTTTTGAAATTTACTTGCCCTGATATTTTTTTTTTTTTAACTTGCACTAGCAAAATTTTGGAGGAAATTTGCTTGTCTGGATTTAATTTATGAGAAAAGTTAAATAAACTGAAAACATTCATCTGGTGTCATGTGAGATCATAACTGCTGTCACCTCATGTCTACAGCCTCTCAGCTTGCCAGTTCCTTAGAAATGTTGACAACTTGACACTGACTGACTACAGTACAGAGTTGGTGGCTTAATGTAGAGATAAAATACTTGCACCTAACATACAATAGGTCACTATTCCTGGTTCACTGATGACAAGTGGTGAGGTGGAGTCACTCAGCACCTGACAAATTCCTGTCTCGCTACAATACAGTAATTTACACTCAAAATATTAACTTATCCGCCGGGCAAGTACCGGGCGCATGGGCATGAAAAAAATCACTTGCCCGGCCCCTAGTCTGGGTACAGCCTAACCTAACCTAACACCACCCAAGTAGCAAGAGGGTTTAATCATCTGGTTAAATATGCTGGGGGTAATTTTCAGCTGGGTCCTACAAAGATATACACAATTGTTCAAAAAAAATACATTAATAGTTATTACTTATGTAAACAGTATAATTTTCCTCCTCAACAGAGAAGAACCTTTGTAGCATGTCGGTCATTTATTGCGTTTGTAGATTTAATGCATTGTTGTCAAAGCTGCGCAGAATATGAAGTACAAGCTGGATTGAGTGTTGTATTTGTGGGAGAGAATTTATTATACACCTTCTGTGTTGTATTTTTATGATCTATTGTACTGTGTCATACTTGTAGGAGAGAATCCATCATATGCGAATATTTACGTCAGCGAATATACATATTAAATAAGAAGAGTCGTTACTTAGTACTGTATGTGGGTTAAAGCTTCACAATGCAAGTGGAGGTTATAGGAGCTTAGCTAGTTGACCATGTCTACTTGTTTGTGTGGTAGTTGACCATGTCTACTTGTTTGTGTGGTAGTTGACCATGTCTACTTGTTTGTGTGGTAGTTGACCATGTCTACTTGTTTGTGTGGTAGTTGACCATGTCTACTTGTTTGTGTGGTAGTTGACCATGTCTACTTGTTTGTGTCTATTTTATAGTTATTGCTGAAATCATGGGTGTTTTTCATTGTTGTGGTGTTTATGCTAATGTTGAACCTATTAAAGCATAATTTTGCTTTTTAAATTAACACAGAATTGGCAATTAATTATTTATGGCATTTATAATGATCTTTTGAAGTAATGTTTATAGGTTTTATTTATCACATATGTACTCGAATCGGTAAAAAAGTATATACCTGTATGTGAAGTCCATTTGTGATGTAGAAAACTTGTGTTATAAAGATCAGCCACATTCCAAGGTCACTTAACCACAGCAGTCATTGTCTACTAGAGCATAAAGGGCCCACTTTCCCTTCTCACCCCCACCCCCACAGGTGAGGTTGACTGACCAGCTTTTGTGTGTGTGTGTGTGTGTGTATATTTCTGCTTGTGTCTTAGCGCACTTTATAGTCAGGTTCTGTTAAGAGTCAACACAATACTTTCGATTAAATTGAGTTACCGGTAGTTTGTTAAGTTTGGGTAGATCAGGTAAAGCCAAGTTAGGATAGAATAGGTTAAGTTAAACTACATTAGAGGTGTGCAACAGCAGTATACAGTATAGTACCATACAAAGAGAGGATGCCTTCAATACTGTGAATCATTACCAATCATGGGCAACAATCACCAACATCCCTCCCAATGGCACCACAACACCCCAAGCTTGAACAAAGCCTTGTGTCTACGTTACATAATATAGTCAAGCACTTAGCTGCCGGCTGGCTGTAATGGCAAATTATTTCATAATAAAAGGAACATTTATTCCTATTCAGTTTATGTGTATTTTCATACCCTTGTAAATTATTCATTTTGGGAGATCACCAGAAGATTAGCCCCCAGCTTATTTCACCAGAAGATTAGCCCCCAGTTTGTCACCAGAAGATTAGCCCCCAGCTTATTTCACCAGAAGATTAGCCCCCAGTTTGTCACCAGAAGATTAGCCCCCAGCTTATTTCACCAGAAGATTAGCCCCCAGTTTGTCACCAGAAGATTAGCCCCCAGCTTATTTCACCAGAAGATTAGCCCCCAGTTTGTCACCAGAAGATTAGCCCCCAGTTTGTCACCAGAAGATTAGCCCCCAGCTTATTTCACCAGAAGATTAGCCCCCAGTTTGTCACCAGAAGATTAGCCCCCAGTTTGTCACCAGAAGATTAGCCCCCAGTTTATTTCAGCAGAATATTACCCAGACACACATACACTACTGATCTTTTCCTAAACATGTTCTTTATAAATTTCCCTTTGGCAAATCAGGGTCACCAAGTGCCACAACAATAATAAAAGATAATTATATTAACTCAACAAAGAAGAAATAAAAGAATTGGATTTATTCCTTGTTAAGTGTGTATGTGTGAGTCAGATGCATGCATGTGTGTGTGTGTGTGTGTGGTAAATGAGTCAGTGGTTTATTATTTCCTGACTACAGTAAACTGTGAGTCACTAGCTGCCACATTGTCTGTGTGTGTGTGTCTTTGTTCATCATGAAGTTAATCTGACTAGTGAAGTTATTGTATCGTGTCAGGTTTAATTAGGTGAAGTTAATGTGTGTTAGATGAAGTTAGTGTGTGTTTTAGGTGAAGCTAGTGTGTTAGATTAAGTAAAGTTATAATATACTGTACATCAGGTGGTTAGTGTGTAAGCTAAGGTTAGGTTAGTGTGTCAGGTGAAATTAGGAGGTAAAAGGTTACCTCATAACATAATGGATTCTTGCTTCATGTCTTTTTAATTAATCTTTTAAATGACAAAGTTCTTGTTCCTCTTTCATAATACAATACTGTATTGTTGTGTACTATGTCAGTGTTGCCATGTGTTGTATTATCATTACCAGCTGTGGCATCTTATCTTATCTCACCCAACTTCCTGTATCATTAT
Source organism: Homarus gammarus (assembly GCA_958450375.1). Lineage (NCBI taxonomy): Eukaryota > Metazoa > Arthropoda > Malacostraca > Decapoda > Nephropidae > Homarus > Homarus gammarus. The sequence continues at coordinate 66,294 of CAUDMG010001048.1, forward strand.
TTATCTTTATATAGGTTACATGTAGGTCTGTGTACAGCATGTATTTATTAAAATGTAAGTATTTATATAAATATTTATATAAATATGTTTATTAAAATATAAATATTTATATAAATGTTTAGTAAAATGTAAATATTTATATAAATGTTTATTAGAATATAAATATTTATATAAATATGTTTATTAAAATGTAAATATTTATATAAATGTTTATTAGAATATAAATATTTATATAAATATGTTTATTCAAATATAAGTACAGTATTTACATAAATCTGTTTATTAAAATGTAAATATTTATATAAATATGTAGTATATATTAAAAATGTAAATAGTTATATAAATGTGTTTATTAAAGGATAAATATTTATATAAATGTGTATATATTAAAATGTAGTGAGCATATTACTAGATGTTTTGTCATGCAGATAGTAGAACTTAAGGTTGGCAGGATAAAGTACTGTATTGAGGGTGGGTGATGGTACAGTGCTGAACTCCAAAATGGTCGGCAACATGCATGTAGTATATAACTGTACAGTGTGTGGGGGACATGTATATACAGTGTGTGGGGGACATGTCTATACAGTGTGTGTGTGTGGGGACATGTCTATACAGTGTGTGGGGACATGTCTATACAGTGTGTGGGGACATGTATATACAGTGTTTGGGGGACATGTCTATACAGTGTGTGGGGACATGTCTATACAGTGTGTGGGGACATGTCTATACAGTGTGTGGGGACATGTATATACAGTGTGTGGGGACATGTCTATACAGTGTGTGGGGGACACGTCTATACAGTGTGTGGGGGACATGTCTATACAGTGTGTGGGGAACATGTAACTACAGTGTGTGTGTGGGGACATGTCTATACAGTGTGTGGGGGACACGTCTATACAGTATGTGGGGGACACGTCTATACAGTGTGTGTGGGGGACACGTCTATACAGTGTGTGGGGACATGTCTATACAGTGTGTGGGGACACGTCTATACAGTGTGTGGGGGACATGTCTATACAGTGTGTGGGGACATGTCTATACAGTGTGTGGGGACATGTCACTACAGTGTGTGGGGGACATGTCTATACAGTGTGTGGGGACACGTCTATACAGTGTGTGGGGACATGTCTATACAGTGTGTGTGTGTGTGTGGGGACATGTCTATACAGTGTGTGTGTGTGGGGGGGACATGTCTATACAGTGTGTGGGGGACATGTCTATACAGTGTGTGGGGACACGTCTATGCAGTGTGTGGGGGACATGTCTATACAGTGTGTGGGGACATGTCTATACAGTGTGGGGGGACATGTCTCTGCAGTGTGTGTGTGTGGGGGGGACATGTCTATACAGTGTGTGGGGGACATGTCTATACAGTGTGTGGGGACATGTCTATACAGTGTGTGGGGACACGTCTATACAGTGTGTGGGGACACGTCTATACAGTGTGTGGGGACACGTCTATACAGTGTGTGGGGGACATGTCTATACAGTGTGTGGGGACATGTCTATACAGTGTGGGGGGACATGTCTATACAGTGTGTGGGGACACGTCTATACAGTGTGTGGGGGACATGTCTATACAGTGTGTGGGGACATGTCTATACAGTGTGGGGGGACATGTCTATACAGTGTGTGTGTGTGTGTGGGGGACATGTCTATACAGTGTGTGGGGACATGTCTATACAGTGTGTGGGGGACATGTCTATACAGTGTGTGGGGACATGTCTATACAGTGTGTGGGGACACGTCTATACAGTGTGTGGGGACACGTCTATACAGTGTGTGGGGGACACGTCTATACAGTGTGTGGGGGACACGTCTATACAGTGTGTGGGGACATGTCTATACAGTGTGTGGGGACACGTCTATACAGTGTGTGGGGACACGTCTATACAGTGTGTGGGGGACATGTCTATACAGTGTGTGGGGACATGTCTATACAGTGTGGGGGGACATGTCTATACAGTGTGTGGGGACACGTCTATACAGTGTGTGTGTGTGTGTGGGGGACATGTCTATACAGTGTGTGGGGGACATGTCTATACAGTGTGTGGGGACATGTCTATACAGTGTGTGGGGACACGTCTATACAGTGTGTGGGGACACGTCTATACAGTGTGTGGGGACACGTCTATACAGTGTGTGGGGGACATGTCTATACAGTGTGGGGGGACACGTCTATACAGTGTGGGGGGACACGTCTATACAGTGTGTGGGGACACGTCTATACAATGTGTGGGGGACATGTCTATACAGTGTGTGGGGGACATGTCTATACAGTGTGTGGGGGACATGTCTATACAGTGTGTGGGGGACATGTCTATACAGTGTGTGGGGACATGTCACTACAGTGTGTGGGGGACATGTCTATACAGTGTGTGGGGACACGTCTATACAGTGTGTGGGGACATGTCTATACAGTATAGTGGGGACATGTCTATACGTTGTGGGGGGACATGTCTATACAGTGTGTGGGGACATGTCTATACAGTGTGTGGGGACATGTCTATACAGTGTGTGGGGACATGTCTATACAGTATAGTGGGGACATGTCTATACGTTGTGGGGGGACATGTCTATACAGTGTGTGGGGACATGTCTATACAGTGTGTGGGGACATGTCTATACAGTGTGTGGGGACATGTCTATACAGTATAGTGGGGACATGTCTATACGTTGTGGGGGGACATGTCTATACAGTGTGTGGGGACATGTCTATACAGTGTGTGGGGACATGTCTATACAGTATAGTGGGGACATGTCTATACGTTGTGGGGGGACATGTCTATACAGTGTGTGGGGACATGTCTATACAGTGTGTGGGGGACATGTCTATACAGTGTGTGGGGACATGTCTATACAGTATAGTGGGGACATGTCTATACGTTGTGGGGGGACATGTCTATACAGTGTGTGGGGACATGTCTATACAGTGTGTGGGGACATGTCTATACAGTATAGTGTATGATAATTTACAATACTTATCGCTCAAGTTTGAAGTCTTATAAAAAGTTTACTCTCAAGATTAACAATGCAAGAGTTACATCAGGTTTAAGAATGACTTAATGGTATATAAGTGATAATGCTGGCCAAGGTTTATATAATGATTCAGACTTTCACCAAGACTTGATATGTTGAGTAAAGACTGACATAGTGATGTGTGGTGTTAGTGTGTGTGTGTGTGTGTGTGGTGTGGTGTTAGTGTGTGTGTGTGTGGTGTGGTGTTAATGTGTGTGTGTGTGTGTGTGTGTGGTGTTATTGTCAGTGTGTGTGGTGTTAGTGTGTGTGAGTGTGTGTGGTGTTAGTGTGTGTGTGTGTGTGTGTGTGTGTGTGTGTGTGTGTGTGTGTGTGTGTGTGTGTGGTGTTAGCGTGTGTGGTGTTAGTGTGTGTGCGTGTGTGGTGTTAGTGTGCGTGTGTGGTGTTAGTGTGCGTGTGTGGTGTTAGTGTGTGTGTGTGTTGTTAGTGTGTGTGTGTGTTGTTAGTGTGTGTGTGTGGTGTTAGTGTGTGTGTTGTTAGTGTGTGTGTGTTGTTAGTGTGTGTGTGTGTGGTGTTAGTGTGCGTGTGTGGTGTTAGTGTGCGTGTGTGGTGTTAGTGTGTGTGTTGTTAGTGTGTGTGTGTGTTGTTAGTGTGTGTGTGTGTGTGTGTGTTGTTAGTGTGTGTGTGTGTGTGTGTGTGTTGTTAGTGTGTGTGTGTGTGTGTTGTTAGTGTGTGTGTGTGGTGTTAGTGTGTGTGTGTGTGTGTGGTGTTAGTGTGTGTGTGTGTGATGTTAGTGTGTGTGGTGTTAGTGTGTGTGGTGTCAGTGTGTGGTGTTAGTGTGTGTGGTGTCAGTGTGTGGTGTTAGTGTGTGTGTGGTGTTAGTGTGAGTGTGTGTGTGGTGTTAGTGTGAGTGTGTGTGGTGTTAGTGTGAGTGTGTGTGGTGTTAGTGTGACAGTGTGAGGTGTTAGTGTGAGTGTGTGTGGTGTTATTATCAGTGTGTGAGGTGTGAGTGTCTGTAATTTTGGCGCGAGTGTGTTGTTGTTAGTGCAAGTGACATGTTAGTGTGAGTGTCATGTTGTAAGTAATTATATGGAGTGAATAATTTACGAGTTTCCACACCCTTTATACACAGTAATGTACAGTACTTCCTATTTAATTGCCACAACAATAAATTAATTATAATATATTAGTAACATATTAATAAGGCATCTACTTTTTGATTGAGTGAGAGAATGTGGTAAAGGAATTTCATAAAATTTGATGTGATTACGTATAAGCTTCACTATTGATTGTGGTAAATAAGATTATTTGTGGTTCGTCATTTTTCCAGAGATAAGGAAATACTTAGTTATTTCATCAGCGTGTTCTAAGCTATGATAAGGGAAAGTGAATGTTATGTTAGGTGTGTGAGTGTGAATAATATAAACACTTCAGGTTATACAAATACATCATCAAAAAATTCATAATGACAGTACGTACAGTATATTACGAGCATGATGTTATTGTACAGTGAAATTGAAGATATGAAAATACAAAAGACTTGATTCATTGATTTATACTGTAATATAGGTAAATATTATGTTGAAAAGTGACATACACAGTATATTTGTGTTGCTGTAATCACTGTACTAGGTTACTGTACCCAGAAATACAGTACAGTATATTAAGGTGTGGTATTAAATTGCTCTTGCTGTTAGAATCACATGATCTCTCCTACAAAAGCTGACAGAACCACTTTTAAGAACAATGAGATTTTGTTAATAAGACGGAATCATTTATGGTACAGTCTAGTCATTCAGCTGGTGTTATTGTGTTATGAGTGAATGTAGGTATTTCTCGACTTACGAAAACTAGCCAGCTATCCGTGCCTGATAAATAGATCTTTTGTGTAGCGAGGAATGCCCGTAATTCCACGACTCTGCACGATAACGTCCTCATACGAATTTCGTATCACACCATGCACGCATCCCACAGTCTACGAAAGGTTTCCTCACCAGAAAAAACAAAACATTCGTAAATCTAGCCGTGCCAGCACACAATAGCATCATACCACACCGTACACACATTCCCCAATCTATGAAACATTTCCGCACCAGAGAAAAACAAAAACATCCGTGAATCTAGGGACTCTTGTACACCAATTGGAGGTCATTCGTAGGTGCCGTGCACGACTGCCTAATTTGCACACACAAATAAGATTTAAATGGAATGTGAATCATGATAGGATTTAAAAGTTATATTTAGGAGAGAGAGATGACCTTACTTATACTTACTCACTTACCTCTTCGCTCATTTAATTACTCACTCGCTTTTTTCATGTACAGTACTTATTTACTCACTTATTTATACATTTAATTACTCACTCACTCAATTATTTTTGAATTTATGTATTTAATTACTCATTCATACATTTACTCATTTATTGACCCACGTACTCCATATAAAACTCTCATTAGTATTAAGGTGTTGTATTTTTCGAATGACTGCTGTATTATGCTGTAATTCACTCTACTGTTTTTTGTTAAGTTTCTGTACTATGCTGTAATTAATGTACTGTACATTCCCTTACTGTGAAATAAATGAAGTGACTTATTACAGTACAATTAGTGATACAGTCATCATTATATAGCAGATTATGAAACAGTGGAACCTCCATATAACGGACTTTAGTCTATATAGTTCGTTAGATGGGGGTTTAACATCTTACAGAACCTTAATATAACAGACTTTCTTCCCCTTATAGACCAAAGGCTTCACTGTGCAGTACAATACTTTATTATTGGCTTCACTGTGCAGTACAATACTTTATTATTGGCTTCACTGTGCAGTACAATACTTTATTATTGGCTTCACTGTGCAGTACAATACTTTATTATTGGCTTCACTGTGCAGTACAATACTTTATTATTGGCTTCACTGTGCAGTACAATACTTTATTATTGGCTTCACTGTGCAGTACAATACTTTATTATTGGCTTCACTGCAGTACAATACTTTATTATTGGCTTCACTGTGCAGTACAATACTTTATTATTGGCTTCACTGTGCAGTACAATACTTTATTATTGGCTTCACTGCAGTACAATACTTTATTATTGGCTTCACTGTGCAGTACAATACTTTATTATTGGCTTCACTGTGCAGTACAATACTTTATTAAGTTTTCTAACTAAATATTTTGCCTCGATATGAGAATCTTTTAAGAAATACAGTACTTGAGACTATTTATAGTGATATTTAATGGAACTTAGTGGAACATGGGGAACTAAAGATGCCAGACTTATTTTTTTATGACAGCGTAACATAGGAAGTGGGAGGGGCCAAAGTTGCTTATTTTTACGATGGCAGAACATAGGAAGTGGGAGGGGCCATACAGGTAGTTACTTATTATTTCTACGAGCTTCTAACTCTTTACTGTAGTGAACTCATCACAAAAGATCACAAGGGAATATTTTTCATTGTTCGTGTCCGTAGTTTCCAGTCTTTCACTCTTAATTTTTTTTCCACCATTTTTTTTTTTTTTGAGGCGTCGTTTATTTAGGCTCAGTCATGACGCTTGATGCTTTATTATTTTTAGGTGTTTCAGTAAACCCTTGGGATGCTAACTAACCTTGACTGAGAAGTGACTGACTCATTTGACCCAAGGACAAACCAATCGACCCACCACACTTATAAACTAACCTAACCAAAATTAAACTAACCCCAGTAGGTAGCATTAGGGTATTTAATCATCTGGTGATCTATTACATAAAGGTGAATTATGTTGTACCGAGACATAGATTCCTCGCCTATATATAAATGGGTTGTAAACTATGTATGTATGGGGTTGTAAGCTGTCTTTGGGGGAGCATTAAGGAAGGGCAGGGGAGTTATGTATGGGCTGTGAAATGTGTACGAGTTGTAAATTGTGTTGTGAAGTATTCAGGGAGGAAGGGGAGATGTGTAGTGTACACTGTATATATAGCTAATAATCAGTCTTGTGTTTCAGATAACAGTTAAATACTGTACTGTATAATGTTATGTTAAATAATTAAATCTATGCCATAATTAACTGTCTTTTGCCTTCTTACAGGTGGACTTGGAACCAGCAGGGAAACTACACTTGATAATTGAGTTAAAATGGGCAGAACCAGAAGATGGGAATATCCGCCCGCGAGAATTCAGGGAACGGCAAGGGTTCAACCGCCGCCGGGGCGCTATGAGGCGGCGTGTTCATCAGGTACGATATACAGTATATATGGAGTCTCGTTACTGTATTGCTCTTCTGAACACGAGCTGGTGTACTCTACAGGGTGTCTCATAGTCTGTGCATAATATTTAATTAGACTTGCTTGAGGCTGATGAAATAATGTAAACTTCACCTAACTTAACTGTACAACTTAACATCATTATCAGACTTTGCTTCACGCGCTGTTCCTTGGCGAGTCTTAAAATAGAATTATAAAATACCTATACTGTCTTATACTATACTGTATATATTTATTGTACGATATAGTTTATGAGATGGTTTGAGATTGTTTATTTCAATATGTTGGGGTGATTTGTGTTTACTAAAGCTTGATTGGTGTTACAGGTAAATGGCCACAAGTTCATGGCCACATTCCTACGACAACCAACCTTTTGTTCGCACTGCAGAGATTTTATATGGGGTCTGGGCAAGCAGGGGTACCAGTGTCAAGTATGCACCTGCGTCATTCACAAACGTTGTCATCAGTCCGTCGTCACACGATGTCCGGGAAGCAAGAGTACAGAGACGATCTCGGAGGAACCGTCAGTCAAGGTGCGTAGCTTTCCAGGTGTGCGTGCGTTTGTAAGTTTTTACATTGACCCGAGTCAGTGTAGTTAAGTTTGGTATTCTTAGCCACACTGATCGACCTTTCAAAGACATGTCTCTTACATTTAGGTCATCATGTCAAAGATTATACAGTAATTAATATTACAGTGAAGTGAAATTGAAGAAACAACAGACCTTGATCTAATGGTTGATGTCTGTTAGATGAAGGTATGGTACTGTACTATGTAACACCTAATGGTTATTTTTCTCTTGTCCACAGGGAAGCGGCCAGCAGAGGTTCAATGTCAACGTGCCGCATCGGTTTTCCGTTCACTCATACAAGAGGTTTACGTTCTGCGACCACTGTGGCTCTTTGCTCTATGGCCTTATACGTCAGGGTCTCCAGTGTGAAGGTAAGCACATAGTCGAGGTTTGTTTTGGGGTTTGGTAGGTTAGGTTAGGTTAGGTAGTTTGTTTTATGGTGACTGTGATGTTATTTAGGTTTTATTGTAATATTATTCAGATTTTATAGAACAGTCATTTTGGTTTTATCGTGACATCATTTATGTGTATGGCTATAAAGAATAATGGTTAATGCTTTAAGTATTTTGTGCTCACAATAAAAATACTATATAAATTATACGGTCATTTTTAGTTTTGAGTATGAATGGTAGTCTTTTTTTCTCAGTATGCAATATGAACATACATGAACGATTTACTTTGGTCTTAGTATATAATATGAACAATAATTTTTCCACTCAGTATGAACAAACATGTTTTGTTTTTAGTATGCAATATGAACGTTCACAAGAGATGCCAGAAGAACGTAGCCAACAACTGCGGGATCGACGTCAAACAATTATCAGAAATCCTCTCGGCCATGGGAATACGTCCTCAAGACGAAGCCGTTAAGCGCAAGAAGAAGGTCAGTCTAGCAGCCTGTCTTGGTGGGGGGGGGGGGGGGGTTGCTTTCACCATGACCTATCTTATTAGTGGACATTTGAACATACAAATTAGGGGACATATAAGTGGGCAATTTAACCTACAAATTAGTGGAAATATTAGCAGCCACAGTAATTAAGTGAGGTCTTGTTAGAACTGAAACACATATTTAAGTTAATCCGGTGTTTGTTTATGATCACTCCGTGTATTACGTGACCAAACCTCCTCTTCCCCAGTCCATCACAGAGCCGTCAAAGCTGCCCATGTCAGCCGCGTCTTCCGTGAGTGTACCCGGAAGCATCAGCGAGGTGGAGGAACTCGGAACTATGAAGGACGAGGAACTCAGACTGCGGATTGAGGCTCAGCGGATCATGGATCAGAAGATGAAGGATCAGTACCCAGAGGAAGAACAGGACGCAAAACGTAAGCGACAATTTGCCCGGTTATTGGCGTCTGCGTTAAACTTGAGGTTGGGTGGGGGTAGGTGAAGGTTATTGTCAAAATTAACGAAAGTGATAATAAATTTGTTGTGTTATTAATTCTAGTGTTGTTATGAGATATTGTGTAGTATATCTTTAATGATTTTATTATTTAATGATGATGTTATTAATTGCAGTGTTGTTATATCTGCATAATGATGTTAATACTCCCAATGTTGTTACGAGACATTTAATGATGATTTTATTTCATGGTTGTAATGATGTTATTAATTGCAGTGTTGTTATAAGATATTGTGTGTTGACAGCAAGAGCCCTGGATACAGATTTGGACATGGTGCTGGTAGGGAAGAAGCTCGGATTAGCCGATTTCAATTTCATCAAAGTGCTGGGCAAGGGAAGCTTTGGCAAGGTCATGTTAGCTGAGCTTAAAGGAACGGATGAGGTTTACGCTGTCAAGGTAAGACCGTGTGTGAATTTTGTGATGATACTGTAAAACCTCCATATAACAGACTTCTCTCTCCTTACTAATTAATCGGTAGCTGTAGGTGTTACGTACAATGGAACCTCGATATAATGAACTTTCCTTTCAACCTATAGTCTGTCAAATAGAGGTCTCGCTGTAATAATGAGTTCGGGTAATGACCTAAATAAACGGGTGTTATTGTATAAAGTGAACGCCATAGTAGAACATACAAGTATTAATATTGAAAGAATAACAGTGGAAAAAATCTTGGAAGTTTGTAAAGCATAAGTTAATGAATAAATAACAACAATGAATGTTTTCCTTGAATGAGCTTCACAGATGTTTGACCTGTGTGTGTGTGCGCGCGTGCATCTCAGCTCCCTGACAAGTAACCGTCATGAACTATGATCTAAGTACCGTCATGTTCCGCAGGTGTTGAAAAAAGACGTTATTCTTCAAGACGACGACGTAGAATGTACGATGACCGAGAGGCGCATCTTAGCTCTGGCTGCCCATCACCCCTTCCTCACCGCTCTCCATTCTTGCTTCCAAACCCAGGTGAGTGATACACTTAAGTTACACCACTGTCACCAATGTTTTTTGTCACTCTATCACCAATGGTACTATGTTAGTTCTAATAGTTCACGTTTTGTCTCTGATATTATCATCTCATCAACAGTGGGACTAGGTGCTGTCACTGGTAGGTAGGGCCAGGCCAGGGTAGGTTGTGGAGGGGAGATAGGAGTAGGTCAAGAATGTGGAGGTGGAGGAGAGCCGGGGGCAGGCCAAGAATAACATGGGGAGAGGTTGAGATGCGACCCCAGAGTTAAGAACCTGACGAGAGAGACTGCAACGGACCGCACGACGTGGAAAGTTGCAATCAGGTAATGACTAATGGTGGTAATGATGGTGATGGTGTTGATTATAATAACAAAGATGGTGATGATAATGTTGTTGACAAATACTGATAATAATGATGATAGTGATAATGATAATAAATATGCCGAGGAAGGCAAGTACAGTATTGTATTACACGTCGTTCTCCGCTCTTCCAGGATCGGTTGTTCTTCGTGATGGAGTACGTCCACGGCGGTGATCTCATGTTCCAAATTCAGAAGGCCCGCAAGTTTACGGAACCACGGGCCAGATTTTACGCTGCCGAGGTGACGCTCGCCCTTCAGTTCCTTCACAAAAATGGCGTAATTTATAGGTACATTGTGTTGATGCTACGGTAGAGGGTTTACTAGTTACTGTACATTGTGTTGATGCTACGGTAGAGGGTTTACTAGTTACTGTACATTGTGTTGATGCTACGGTAGAGGGTTTACTAGTTACTGTATATTGTGTTGATGCTACGGTAGAGGGTTTACTAGTTACTGTACATTGTGTTGATGCTACGGTAGAGGGTTTACTAGTTACTGTACAGTACATTGTGTTGATGCTACGGTAGAGGGTTTACTAGTTACTGTACATTGTGTTGATGCTACGGTAGAGGGTTTACTAGTTACTGTATATTGTGTTGATGCTACGGTAGAGGGTTTACTAGTTACTGTATATTGTGTTGATGCTACGGTAGAGGGTTTACTAGTTACTGTACATTGTGTTGATGCTACGGTAGAGGGTTTACTAGTTACTGTACATTGTGTTGATGCTACGGTAGAGGGTTTACTAGTTACTGTACATTTTATTTAAATGACTCTTCGTCATCTTCTCTTTCTCTTATCTTCCTCCTCTTCTCTTCCTCATGTCCTCCTCCTCCCTCTCTCCTCCTTTTCTCTTTCTTCTACTCCTCATCCTTTTCCCTCACATTTATTTATTATTAAGTTATTATTTAATGTTTTTATTAGTTCATTATTTATTGTTTCCTATCACAAGGCTTTGATATAAGGCACCCGAGTGTACTTAGGGGGTGCTCGTCTGTAATGGCTTATGTCAACGAGACTGCCATACTACCCTTAAATTGGCGGCTTAGGGTCCAGAGGTTAACGCAGGCTGTGCAGATTAACAGTGCCTGGAGTAGGGGCTGGACCAAGTAATTTTTCAAGGGTGTGGAGTCCCCTAGCCGTAGTACGAACTACAGTATATTAAGAACTGTACTAAATTTGGCATCTTATATAATGACATTATTGATTACAGAGACTTGAAGCTCGACAATATTCTACTAGACAGCGAAGGCCACTGTAAGATAGCAGACTTCGGCATGTGTAAAGAAGGGATCCGGGAGGCCATCACCACCACCACCTTCTGTGGCACCCCAGACTACATCGCCCCAGAGGTGAGACTACGCTGACTCATTTGCTCTGTCCTTCGCTAAACACACACTACTCATCCCCATGACCTATTTTCCTTCTGTAGTTGGTATCTTGTATTTGTTTGGGTCAAACAGTGTATTTTTCTCGTATGTCTTTGTGGTTTTTGTTTATTTTAAGTAAATTTGTAAACAGTGGCCATTATCAGCTGTAGGGACATATGGGGGGGGGGGGGGGAGTAGTCCTTAGCCATTGTTTAAGGGTTAATGCTACAGTGTCGTGCCTTTATGTGAGCTGCTGTGTCGTGGTTCATTTGCTTCTCAGTCTGTTTTGTGTCAGGCTCTTGGGGTCACCTGAGGATTTAGTTTGGGCTCATAGGTTAGGGTATTTATAGTACTGTACTGTACTCAGGCCTAATTATAAAACAAATTCTATGGTTAGTTACACTTTACAATATCAAACAATCATCTCAAAAAGTTCTTTATTTTTTCATCATTTTCATTGTTTCATTGTAGTTTGAGATTATATTTTCTTGACAGTTTGTATAGTGAGTGTATTAGTGTGTGTGTGTGTGTGTGTGTGTGTGTGCGTGCGTGCGTGCGTGCATGCGTGTGTCTGTCCATGCATGTGTGTGTGTTGGCAGGGTGCGTGTGTGTGGATCAGTGATATAACCAGAAATTTGACAAGTTGGGGGAAACTTTGAACAAAACATACCAAGGTATTGTTGACATAAGATAATTAATATTTTTATGTACGTTCACGATGAGTTTAACGTTCAGTTACTGATATTATTTTTATTTATTTCATTATCATTATTATTACTTTTTCCTTGGTTAAAAATGGTTTATTTGGAATAATTTATTTGCTGGAGTGGGGTGTATGTGTGGGTGAGTGTGTATGTTGTTATCTTTACCCCCCCCTTTGAATGCCTCACAATTAAGTGATGCTTCTCTCTGTTTCTTCTTCTCTGTACTGCTGTATCGCTGAGATAGAGATAAATATTAACTCTGATATTTCACTCTTCATTAGTGCATGATTACTGTAATTATTGTCATTAATTACTCAAAATATATAATGATCCTTTATGCTTGTTATTTAATTAAGTGTATAATTATATTTTTAATCAAATAATATTATTTTTAATTTCTTCTACTTATCTATTAAGTCAGTTGGCAGCCATTTTGTTATAAGTATTTTTTATGTTTTTTGAACCACTTGAAGAATCTCCACAGCAGCTTATTTCACCTAAAGATTAACTACCTTAATGCTAACCTAACTCAACCTAACCTCATCTATCCTAACCTAACTTAATGTAATCACTCCAAACCAAACCTAACCTAACCTCATCCCTGTACGATGGTTATCTTCAGGTGAAATAAGCTGGGGTGGAGATTCTTTAGGTGGTTCCACTCTTCTCTTTCAACAGTGAGGCAAAGTTAATGGTGATAAATGCTCTTAACTTTGTTATTATATATTAGTTCTTAACCATTTAATGCTTACACTCAACCCCTCTCGTCCTTTCTCAATCCCTCTTGTCCTTTCCCAATCCCTCTCATCCTTACCCAACCCTCTCATCCATACCCAACCCCCTCTCATCCATACCCAACCCCCTCTCATCCTCCCCTTTCACACACAATACCACAGTTTTTATTTACTTAGTATTATTATTTTTCACATAAAACAACAACAATGGGACCAACTAAAATGAACAGTTGTTTGTTTATGTCAGATAATGTTGTAGAGTAGTGATGTTGTTTCGGCTAATTGTGCTTTGTCCGAGTGTCGTGTCTTGTATGTATCGTACCATTAACGCGTCTCATTTACCTGTCTTCGGCACAGCTCTTGCAAGGCATTGGTGGTTGAGGTACTGTACGGTGCTGACATGTGTAAGACTCATATTATTCAAGTTTTGCATTTATTTTATTTTTTATTTATTTATTTTGTTTTTTTTACCCACTGTGTGTTGACCCATAGATGTGCTTCACCTGTGTGTCTGTCTGTCTGGTTTTTTTTATTTTTCTTGTAGTTTTGTTTGTTGTTGGACAAGTTGTTTTTGTTCTTTGCTGAATATTTTTGCTTCAATAATTACTATATCCTGTACTGTACTCGGTTGCTTCTGTGACATGACAACCAGACTCCTGACTTGGCTTGTGCTGTACTGTACTCAGACCACATTCTCTCTTGATTGATATGTCTTTTTAATGTGTGTGTGTGTACATATCAGATTATATTTTCACCAGTATGTTTGTATAGAGAGTTAAGCAGTGCATCAGTACACCTGGACCATACACAATAAACCCTATGAGTCTATAGTATGTCCTCATTCAACTCAAGTGATGCATTCCTTGTGTTGAACAGCTTGTGCTCAGCTGAGTTAAGACCCCAGGGAGCAGAGAGATACATCAGAACCTTGTATCAGAGAATATTACAACCAGTAATTTTTACAACCACCATCATTTTATGGCCATTTCCCACAAACTAAATAAACAAAATAATAAAGAGTAGAGGAAACTTGTAATAATGTAACGTGCACTTACTTGAACCAAATGACTAAGTCCTCCTTTCTCTTATACAAAATACCAATTTTCCGCCGCCGACAGAAAATTCGACGAAGGCCGCCGCTTTTATTGCCACGACATAACTAAAATAACAAGATTTGGCTGTTTATCTGTTCTTTGACCTGTACAAGACAACATAAAGGTGTAAACTATATTAATGATATTGTTTTTGTATTCTCACTAGAGATGATAGTGATGATGAAAGTGGTGATAATTGTCATAATAATACAAATACAATGATTGGCTGGAAAAGAGACATCCTGTACAATATAAACTTGTCTTGTGCTTGAGGTCGTGTTGATTGTCACACACACACATAGCTTGTCGGCCCTATACTGGAGAGCCCATACTAGCAGCAGATGCCCTTGTTCCACAGTGCTGAAATGTGCTATTTGGTATTGATAATATTCAAATTGTTCAAAATAGTGTATCTAAGTGCTTGAATTGTTCAAAATGTTCAACAAGTTCTCTGTAAATGACCTTTCAACAATTGTATCATTACCACAGCAACATTGTCTGTGGCAGACCCCACACACATCACCAAGTAGGGAGGACAATTCTGCTGTTATAATACAAACATGTATACTTCTGAGACACCCTCTATATTTGGATAACTTGTGTACTTCTGAGACACCCTGTATATTTGGATAACGTATACTTCTGAGACACCCTGTATATTTGGATAACGTATACTTCTGAGACACCCTGTATATTTGGATAACTTGTATACTTCTGAGACACCCTGTATATTTGGATAACTTGTGTACTTCTGAGACACCCTGTATATTTGGATAACTTGAACTAGCACAATTGAATTGGGAGTTTTTATTATGTGTGAAGTGTCCAAATGTATATACAGTATAGTCTGCATTTACGCGGTCAATTGAACCCGTGGAGGTTCGCGTAAAACGAGAAACGCATAAATGAAATAACAGAACATATGGGATTAATTGAAATAGAGACTGGGCCGACTCCCAAACTCCACTTTTTCCGACACAATACGTACGTTGTAGTAAAAATAGCATCTTAATTTTATGATGATATGCACACACAATTAATATTTAAGAGAAGTATCAATAATATTAAGTTTTTAACACTTTCATTAGTAGAAAAGATGACTGGGCACACGGGGATGGGTGGTTGGTTCCGAGGCAGAGGGCAGATTATTGGCCTCCACTTGTATCAATTATATTACTACCCACTACTATCATTGACTTGGGCCGGCTGTGGTGGGTGGTAGGTGAAGAACTTGGTAATGTTTTGATGACTGGGCGACCTTGTGCGCACCCTGCCAGCGCTGCTTCCCGCATAAATGATGAAATTTACCGCGAAATTTAAACATTTCATTCTGGCAAGGTGCAGCATAAACAAAAATCGCGTAAATCCAGACTATACTGTACTTTGATCAATGTGTTAAAGGATTGTATATAAGTGTACTATGTATAGGAGTTAAGGCAGTGCCACACTGGGCACTTTCCTCCAAACATGTTTGGCAAACACGGTCCCGCCAGCTAAACAAAGAGACGTTTTGCATCACACTGATCTGTTTTGTTGGCGCATCTGCCCAACGCAACGAAAACAACAGCAAAGCGTCTAAACGATATTTGCTGTGGATCCTGTCACTACGGTTAAAGCCTTGCAAGATTGTGCTATAGTTCTTCAATCTCTGAAACAAGTGAGGCGTCCGCAAAAGCTAAAGAAAAGACAAATGGATGCGTCGTGAAGTTTGTTTAAAAGTGGCGGCGGCTGGCAGATCAAAGAAGAACCCGAATCGTGATTTAATAATACTAAAGAAGTGACAAATAATTAGATACGTCATCGTTTATGCGTTATATTTTAAATTTTTATTGTTTCATGAATTATTTCAATTTTTACTTGAAATTATATGAAGCTCATTTGAGCACTAATGCAGCCAGCAAAACTCCCTGCCAAACCATTGTCCATTTCTCGCAACAGCCAAAATCCTGCTGCTTGTTGGGCCAGCAAGACGAGCAACATGTTTGGAGGAAAGTGCTCAGTGTGCCGCCACCTTCACCGGAGTGAATTATCCTAATGTATTTAATGTACTTCAATTGTGTATGATCATTGTTAGGAAGCAGCTAACAGTCTTTATTCTAACACTTGAATCATCTGACAGATCCTCAAGGAATTAGACTACGGAGCGAGCGTCGATTGGTGGGCACTGGGAGTCCTCATGTACGAGATGATGGCCGGACAACCGCCCTTCGAGGCAGATAACGAGGATGACTTGTTTGAGTCCATCCTTCACGAAGAAGTTCTATACCCTGTGTGGCTCTCCAAGGAAGCTGTCTCCATTTTAAAAGGGGTTAGTTTACATGTTCTCAAGTTGATGTTTATTTTTACAACTTAACCTAACCAAGTCCATCCCAAATTGATATGTGTCATGTGATATTAATCTAACCTAACCATATTAGATTGATGCCTTTGTCTTATATTAACCTAAACTAAGTGATAATATGTTAATCTTACTTAAGGTATTTGTTAAAATAAAGATGAGAAATTAACACCAAAGAATTTCTACCCCACAGTTCATGACTAAGGAGCCGTCAAAGCGATTAGGGTGCGTGACAGAGCGTGGGGGTGAACTGGCCATAAGGAACCATAAATTCTTCCGTGAGATTGACTGGGAGGCTCTCGAGCAGCGTAAAGTGAAGCCACCATTCACTCCTAAGATTGTGAGCATGGTGTTGTCATGTTGTCAGTACAGTGATGGTAATACATTATTGTGGTGCTTTGTTCATGGAGATTATCAAAGTGATAAGGAAGAAGTGTCAAATCATCTAAAATAATACTAAGTAAATTGAAGGACATTACACTCCCAAGTACCTTGTTATTGATGTCACACTTTCATTATTTTAAGCATAACTGCTGTCATTACTTTAAGCATAACTGCCGTCATTAGAGTAGAATAACTGAGGTTTATTCAAAAGATGAAATAAGCTATGGGGGCTAATCTTCAGGTGATGCAACAGTTCATTTTTCTCAATAGTGGATGATGTTAAGTGTAAATATAATACAACATTATTTACCTATACCTCATAACAGAAGGGACGTAAAGACGCAGTCAACTTCGACGCAGAGTTTACCAAGGAGGAGCCAACCTTGACATTTATCAACGCGGATGTGGTCCGGGCTATAAACCAGGACGAATTTAGAGGGTTCTCCTTCGTCAACAAAGCATTTAAGACAACTTCGGGTGCACCCTGCCAGGCATGAACGACTAATGCGGCACAGTGAGTGTCTCTCTTTAACCTTTTATGTGAAGAGAAATTACTGTTTGGTATCACGTACAGTGAAACCTCCATATAATGGATCTCTCTCCCTCCATATAATCCATTAGATGAGGCGTTTGTCATCTAACAGACCCTCGATATAATGGACTTTGGTCTGGATATAGTCCGTTAAATAGAGGTTTTGCTGTATTAGGTTTTGTGATGATTGTGGTTATACTAAGGTTATAGTTGTTATATTTAGATAATAGTTATTGTTACATTGAGATAATAGTTATTGTTACATTGAAATGATAGTTGTTATAATAAGATGCTACAAACATTAAGCAACAAATGGTAACAAGTCGTCTTTTCTATACTGTATTGCAGGTACAAAGTGCTTGAGTTCTCCCCTGGAATGTTGACTTGCCAAAATTTGGAGAAAAAACTCAATTTTCTTTGGGTGGAGACTCTTCTTAAAAAATAATCAAGCAAGCAACCAACTCTTTTAAAATAATCAAGCAAACAACCAACTCTTTTAAAAATAATCAAGCAAACAACCAACTCTTAAAATAATTAACCAAGCAACCTACTCTTTTAAAACAATCAACCCAGGTGATCAAAGTTACATAAGGAAAGAGTAATTTTTTAACCATTTTAATTGCACAAAAATTGGATGTCAAAAAGCACAACTGGAAACAAATATGAATACAGTATATGTATTGCAAATATTTCTTAAAATAATTAATAAATAAATAATATAATAATAATAATAATAATAATAATAATAATCTATAATACTCTGTAATGGATAATTTTTTGCAAAGGTTTTAAGTCAAAGTGAAAGATCTCTTGAGTCTATAGGTTACAATATTTTTTAAAGATATATAGATATATTTCATGATGGAGAGGTATTGTGTCGTGGGGGACATATAGGATGTTTTTTTTATTATACTGCGGATAGTATTTATATAGTATTGTTTTGTCGAGACGTGACGTACGTACGCGTGTATGTCGAGTGTTATACAAAACTGATGAATTGACAGGAGTTTTACATAAGAGGTGACCAAATGTTTATTTATTGTTTGTATTCTCTCGGTGTTAAGAGAGCGAATGCCAATCTTTAGACTTCCATTGGCGGAGGTTTTAAGCCTAATTGCATTTTTTGACGCAGCGAGCAGTTCTCAGCACCCGACAGTCGTCCGCCCACGCTCTCAAGGTTGGCTGGATGTTGAAGAACTGACCGGTGATGAGGAGTGGTCTCAGCGTCACTTTATACCATGTTACTAGACACAAAGTTGACACAACTAGTGTTACTGGTGTCTGGCTTTGAAGAAGGTGCAGTTGTTGTCCCGAGGAGGAGCAGATGGAAGTGGTAGTGACTGTGGCGGTCGTAGTTTTTAGCTTCGTACGTGACAAAATGTGCCGCACGGCTTTACCGGGAGTCCCCTGACAATTTTACAGCGAAAATGGCCTGATTGGTGGGCCTCTGGGTCGCGTCGCTCCGTTCTCCTCACGTAGATACGAACCAGAGTCGGACGAGGACGCCCGGTACTCGTAATAAGCGACGGCGTACAAGAGAGGACTCGCGTCGCCCGCATCTGCTCGTCCCCGGGACGCGACGGCAGACTCGTTAACCCTTATCTACGCACAGTTTACAATCTTGTGGTGAGAACAGCTTCTTTGTGAGCCTCGTGTTGTATTTCAATAAGGTTGTTGTTTTCCTGTGTTGTGAATAGGAGAACAGTACTTATTAGGTGCAGCGCTGCTCTACTAACAAGTGGTAGTGGATGAATTATACTATTGTAGCCAATGTGGTAATGTGCTTTTATAGTTCTCAAAATGGCATACAATTACTACGTGTATTTTCTCTATATTTCCCCGTGGCCGTGTCATAAACGAGGGTTCGGCTTTAGCGAGCTTTACGTACACGAGCGTCGGGTAACCTTGACGGTTGCGACCGAGCGAGGTCCGCGATGCACAGACATCCGGGAAAGGAACGGAGTTTTCCAGCCACGTATAATTGACCGTTTGACGAGTTTGGGAACCAAAAGATTACGTACACATATGATGTGTAACTCTCGGTGCGTAGTGACAGGGGACGTAGATGATCCCCGCCCGAGTCTACCCTGTCCCTGAATGTCGGTGTGTATGAGCATTGTAACAAGTCCCGGGCGGTGGCGTGCGAGTGTCGCAGCCTACCTAGAGGTTGTAGATTAGCCCCGTAGCCGAGACGGCCCCGCCAAAGGGTCGGGCGGCCGGACGACTTTGATTAATGGATCGTTTTGTAAAAAAGTTGATGGCCGTCATAATTGATATTTGAAATATTTGGGGCGGTGACTGAAGACTCTTAAGGTGCTGATTTTATAAATAATCTAATTATTACTACTGAATAATTTGTTGAAACAAAACAAAACAAAACCCACTCCATTAACTAAACAAGTGCGGTAATAAGTGAATCGCCGGCGTCACAGACTCGCAATGAGTATTTTCTTTGATTGTGACAACGATACTCGGTTGAGAACCTGTGGGCCGGCCGAGGCCGGTCTCGGCTGTGGTCTCAGGTTAGTGAACGGAGCGACCCGTCACCGCTGTTTCCTCTAGCAAATCTTCCAATCGTTTATGTCCGTTAATTATTTTATTTTTTGGTAGTGTGGTGTTATTGTTGTAACTCGTGGGCGTCGGGGTGAGGGGCAAGTCTCCCCCAGCACTGCCCGGTGCTTCTCTGCCTCTCACCTGCATCTGCCCACGGTATTGCTCCAAGACCGACCTCTACTCTCGGCCTGCCTGTACGGTCGGCCGGGTGCAGAGCGTTGGACCGTATGTCGTTGAGCCGCTGGGGGCCCAGGTCCAGTCACGAGTGCGGCCCCCAGCCGGCCACTCAAGTCACTCTTGTCATCTGCCTTATCGTCTTTCGCACAAAGAAGGAATTTTGTTGTGACCGGTGGGCGAGCACGATGGAGGGCGGGCAGTGGTCTGTCTCCCCCAGGCGGCTTGTGTCGCCGAGACCACTGGCTGCCTTAGGCCGCAGTCGAGGCCTACGCACCACAAGCCACGCCCGCTGTCTCTGTGTGCAATATTGTTTGGCCCCGGGTCAGCCGTGGCCCCATGGACGACCCCTGACCCCCGGGCCAAGCTCGGCGTGGTGCTGCGTCCACCACAGCACGCCCACCACCAAGGCAGTGTTCTCCAACCATTCTTGACTCATTACCATATCTCATAGCCCAGACAACAAGGCCAAAGATAGTGGGTTATGTACTGTACTGTACTGTATTGTACTGTACTGTATTGTACTGTACTGGTAGAAATAAAAAAATAATCAAATCTTGTAGTTTTGTTGTCTTTGTGTTGTGGTCAAACTCTGCATTGTTAAGTAGATAGTTGTCTGGTGAGCGGCTTACAACCCACTAATGCCAGGAACGCTCGTTTGTTGACGGTTGAGGCAGATGTCCTCTTGCGGTCACTTTGTACGTATGCCGCACGAGCCTCCGTCGCCGAGGAGTTGTGACGCATGGATGCCCGAATCCAAGCAGAGGCGGGACGAGGTTCGCGAATATTCTCGGGTGTCGCGCGAGACGTATGCGGAGCGTCCTGGTTGGGCGAGATGCGCTATTTTTGCTGTAGTCTGCCAGCGAGTGGCTGCTGCATGCACAGCAGATGCAGCTTTGTGTTTCTGCTGATGTCATAGCTGCTGGCTGCTTGATAAAAAACATGTAAAGCAAGCAGTGTGCCCACCATTAATGCTCTGTAGACAACACTTTGTGTTCATTAGTATTGCAGTCAGTAGCATTTACTGTGTAATGTGCAGTGGAGGTACTCAGCACACTACCAGAAGGTCTATGATAGCCACAACGTGTCATTCTGTGCCGGACCGAACATCACCGCTGCGCATACTGGAGTGCCAAGCCCAGCCTCGTAATGCATCCCAATAAAAAACTATTGGTAGTATCTGCCTCCCCCTATGAGAGGCAACGGCAGAGTTTTCTCTAGTCTGCTGTTGCGCTCATGCTCCTGGAATCTCAAAGGGTGCGGGTACAGTACTCAATGGCACCCGGGCCCTCGCCCCCGCCGGACCGTGCCGCTGCTGTAGGCTGGAAGCTTACAGAAGTAAATGGCATCTTCTCGCTTTAAACGGTGCAGACTCGGGGCCCCCAATTCTGTAACGGCTTTACTGGGTATCAGAAAAAAAATTTGACAGTCCATCCAGTAATCCTAATTGGCTATATAAATTTCTGAAGAGTATTTGCATAGCCAAATAACTTGATGTCTGTTTCAGGAGCCGGGCCAGACCAGATGAGGTTGCACACAAGGGGCTTCTGTAAGTCATAAATTTTCATTGGCAGCGGCCGGGAAGGAGAGTGGCGGCGGGGGGCAGGAGATACTCTGGGGGGGTGCTTTCTCCTCGGGGCTCTGACTAACAGTGGGACCCATCTCACAGTGGGGCCTGACTTAGAGGAGCTCAACCTACAGTGGGGTCTGACTTAGTTGGGCTCGACTTACAGTGGGGCCCAACACCACAGTGGGGCCTAACTCACTGTAATCATCAGTATTCTCCCCTTCCTCACCACCTGGGTGCTCTAAGGTAGGGTCGGTTGGTGCACAAAACAAATGCTGTGTACAAAGTATTTACATAGGAATACGCGTGCCATTATCTGCTAGTAATCATCCCTCCCTCTACCCCCTCCCTCCTCCTTTGAACTCATACCCACTATGGTGCTCGTCGTCAGTTTAAGCACCGTGTAGGAATCGTAAATATAAGGTCAGACAGCACTATATTCTTCGGTTCCCATTACTATTGAGAGCACCCAGTTTGCCTATATTAGATACACAACCCCTTCCCCTCCCCTCTCACCCTTCCCCCTCCCTATAATACAATCATCCATGTCGTCATTGGTATTGTACTTAATTGCATTTTCATTACTTTAGTTTGGATCTTAAGCCAAAGAGATTGATGTTAGCTGTAGGTTGATGATAGACATTTTAATAGGTACATGAATTGTTCCCATAACTATTCTATTTGTAAATGTTGGTCTGAGAGAGAGAGTGGATGTTGGTGTGCATGTTTGCTGCTGCTGAGCTGTGGTGGGTTGGAAAGAAGGTCAAACCGGGTCGGGCGTGAGGCATGGGTCAAAGGTGACGAGGTGAATGTTGTGTGTACCAGATGTTAGCCGAGGCGACAACACCACAACACGGAGTCTCTCTAGAGGGAAGAAAACCGTGGTCGTTTCTTCTCTGCATCTTGTGACTGTGGTGAAGATACAGGCAGTCTTTACATCACCTTCGACAACATGCTGGATCACCGCCGACGACCTCGTTCAAAACAAGCCAACGACCTTAAAAAAAAATCCGCGAGCGATGCGAACGAGCCTTCAGCCCAACTCTTCCTCCAACAACGCCAGCCTCTTCTGATACATTGGCCCTGAGTGTGGGGGGGTCTTAATTGGACTCCAACAGAACTTTGGGTCAACCCTACTGTACTCTCTTCTACCCATGGACTATTGTGCCAAAATCAACTGTCTCCCTTACTTGAAGCATCAGTGTCCTCGTCTGTACAATATTCTGATCACTGTAACTATACGTCAATGGGTATTTTTGTCTTCTAAAAAATACTTATGTCTTTCTCTCAGCTGATTGTATGAGAAGCGTGATATAAATATATTTAAGTGTTCAACGCTTGGTTTTACTTCCTCTTCCTTGTACTAACACTTCCAAGTTATCAAGGAATTTATTTTGTTGGCTACCCTTTTAAAATTTGTATAATGCAATGGATATTACCAGATATGTCACAACACACACACACACTACACACACACACACACACTACACAACACACAACTGTTTTGATATTTAATTATACAGTATATTATTTATTTTTGCTATATATTAAGATTAATACTAATTATTTTACTTATAAAATCAACAAACTGGACACAGCACAGAACACAGTTTAGGTCTGTTGAACTAAATGGTTGATAACATAAAATAATAAATATGAAGATGTGAATAAAGTACAATCACTCAAAATATTATCTATATAAAATTGTGTTGAAAAATGACACGAAGGATTTTGGCAACCCTACCGAGACAACAGGCGTCATGTCGTTCATTCTGACATTGATCGACCCCCTTCAAGTGCAGATAAATGTTTTAGTGACAGCATTTTTATGGTAAATTTATACTGTACTCATAATCGCCCTGTAAGCCGGGGTCCCTCTGAGATAAATAAAATCATCTTGTATTAACCAAATAAAATATCAAAAGTGAAAGAGTTAAACAAAAAAATAAAATCCTTCACAATTATAAGATAAAGTTTATTCAAGCAACACCAACACGAGTAGCCGGCATCGACCGTCCCGCATGAGACAGACACAAATTTAACCGGTGACAACAATAGTGATTAGATAAGGTAGGCCAGACTAAGAACAATTCATGTATGTACAATGAAACCTTTTTAATGGACAGTACTGTATGCGAGAGATTAGTCCATTATATATGAAACTTTCCTTCTACTGGACAATACGTAATAGGTTAGTCCGATGTATTAGAGGTTTCATCGTACAGTATTGGATATACCATTATTAACAAGAGTATGTGGTAGTGAACAAGATGGACACACAATTGACTTAGTGACAACATGTTGGTTAAAGTAAGGTATGGTATGGTAGGTCAGACAGTACTACACCCCCTCTACTTGGGGCAGTCATCAGGTACACTTATGTTAAGATGAATGATGACAAATACCACTACAGTACACAAGTACCACTGTACAGTACATAGCTACCACTCTACAGTACACAGGTACCACTGTACAGCACTGTATCAGTTGGTTAGTAAGAACTACAGTGTGTGGTGCAGTGCAGATATGACTCACCAATTCTGAAACAAAAAACAAAATAAATTTCAGAAACTACATAAAGTACTCTAGTGGTTTAGGTTAGGTTTGGACATATCAGGTATGATTTGGTTTGGTGAGGTTATGCTAGGTTAGGTTACCATTACGGTGAATTGACAAAGGCGCCTAATGTTCCCAGTTTCTCAAAATAAAAAATTAAGACATAATGTTGCCATGACGACTGTAATTCATTATTATTTCGTCTACAACAACACTGAGTCAACCTCCGTTATAAGTGAGGTTTCAACCTCGATATAGTGCACTATATAGTTAGTTAGATGGAGGTTTCACACTCGATATAACAGACTTACCTCTCCATATAGTACGTTAAAAAGAGGTTTCACACTACCATCCTTCATTACTGTAAGATACAACTACAGTACTGTAATAAACAAACTGTACAACGACTCACCTCATTATGAGAGAGAGGATGAGTCTTGGTGATTTAACTCTTCTTAACTACAACTAGCAACATTGTGATCTGAAAGATATATACTTGTATTAATTTATTCTTAATAATGCACAAATTAGTTTTATCAAACTAATATGCCCTGAATAATACTGTAAAATATAATAATTTATTCTTAATAATGCACAAATTAGTTTTATCAAACTAATATGCCCTGAATAATACTGTAAAATATTATAATTTATTCCTTATGATGCACAAATTAGTTTTATCAATCTACTATACCCTGAATAATACTGTAAAATATAATAATTTATTCTTAATAATGCACAAATTAGTTTTATCAAAGTAATGTGCCCTGAGTAATACTGTGAAATGTAGTTTTATTTATTTATTTATTGGTAATAGCCCACACCCAGACACAGGTCATCAACGGGGCCTGGGGAGGGGGTAAAAAAATAAAGAGTAAAAAAATTTAAATTAGAGGAGAAAAAGACTATGTATGTTAATCTACACCAGATTGTAAGAGTATGGAAACACAGAATAAGGCAGAGCATTCCACAGTTTTGCTGTGTGAGAAAAGAAGGAGGTGCTATAACGGGTTATTCTCGTGTGATTGACATCCACAGAGAAACTGTGGGCACCGCGGGCAAGACGAGCCCACTGCCTTGCCGGCGGTACACAGGATGCCAAATCCACTGAACATCGCCCGTTAAAGTACCTGTAAAAGAGAGAGAGTGAAGCAACATTGCAGCAGAGTTTTATCAATCAATTTGGCCTGAAGTTATCCTGTGAAATATAGTGTATCAATTTATTTACCCAAATACTGTACCTGTAATACAGAAATTAATTTAATTAATATATTTAGCCCCGAGTAATACTGTAAAGTGAAATAAAGACTTAGGACTAACAACCCCTGTCAGACAAGACACAATAGGGCACATCTCATTGAAACATAAAAAATCCTGAAAGTGGTGAAAAACATCAACCTGGAAAATTTGTTTGTGATGTCACACACCACCAACATGAGAGGACATAACTACAAGCTCTCCAAAAAAGAAAAGAAAATGTAATAAATTAATAAAAAAGGAAATAAACTTTACTTTACCTGCCAAAAGCTTAATTATTTCCACCTTCTTCTTCAAGTCTTCATCTTTGTTCTTTACACGTACAACCTTGGCCAAGTCTTTCACGGTCCTTCCTGAGGTTAACACTGGGTTAGAAAGACTCACAAGAGAGAGAGAGAGAGAGAGAGAGAGAGTCACAACACAGATAGAGAAATAGAGGGTGTCACAACACAGAGTGTCACAACAGGACTTTTGTTAGCTACCAAGCACTTAAACTTTAACAAGTATTCAAACCACAGTACAGTAGGTATAGTAATTGTATAGTCAAATATACATAACATTGGGCGGTAATGTTCGTACAAACTAACATAGAATAAATCAACTGGTAACTGGTGAAATGATAATTAAAATAAATAAATAAATACCAAACAGTTGTATGGCAATGAAACATGGGCAGTTAAAAAGGATGATGTACAGAGAGCCAGAGACAGGACACGGGGAGAGGTTGTAAGAAATTATCCCAGAGTTAGAAACACATTAGAACTGCAGTTACAATAGAGTACTGAACAGTAATGGACTAACCCCTGTTGTCCTGTATGGTAAGATCAGCACACGCCTTCAGCAGAGACCTAACGACCTCCTTCTCTTGCTTTAACACAGCCCAGTGAAGAGCTGTTTTACCTGCCATGATTTTACAAAAGTTCATTTCAGGTGTTCAAAATTGCCCAAACATTGTTTTGTTATATGTGGGCCTAATGACAGATTTGAAACTGTCTTTTTCTACACATACATACATCTCATCTGCCGATAGCATTTATATTTGTGAAGAAGCAAACATCAACAAGACTGTACAGTATGTATCTTAAAATATCAACACTACTAATACTTCAATAATTCTCTAAATTGACAAAAACCCAAAAATTATAGTAAAAAACAAAAACTTTCTTCCAACGATAAATAAAAATTCAATAGCAATAGTTTTTAAAATGTTTAGAAAATTGAAGGAAAGTTAATGGCTTTGACATTATTGTTTTGTTTATATAAACACGATGTATATGAAGTAGAGTTTTAAATATTGTTGAGAAACATTTACCATCTGAAATATGACTCACAGCACAGAACAGCATAGTACAGAACAGATCAGTACAGTACAGAAAAGTAAAGTACACTTCAGTACAGTACAATACAGTACAGTACGGAACAGTACAGTACAGAAAAGTACAGTACAGTCCAGTCCAGTCCAGTACAGTACAGTACAGGCAGTCTCTGACTTACAACAGGGATATGTTCCCAGACCCTGATAATCAGTATGTCATAACTGTTAATTTCTTAGTTCAGGTTAAGTTAAAGTACGACTCTGCCCGTACAAAACAACAATAATATTCCTGACATAACAAATAATGTAAATAAAGTGATGTTAAACAATATAGAATAATCAAAATACAGTATAGTCTGGATTTACGTGGTTTTTGTTTAGGCAATTGGTCATTTACACGGTGCCTTGCCAGAATGAAATGTTTTAATTACGCGGTAAATTTCATCATTTACGCGGGAAGCGGCGCAAGCAGGGTGCGCACAAGGTCGCCCAGTCATCAAAACATTACTAAGTTCTTCACCCGCCACCCACCATAGCCGGCCCAAGTCAGTGACAGTGAGGATATGGACTTTGAGGGGTTTGACAAAGAGGCCCTGCAAGCCTCTGTGGTGGATAGTGATACAATTGATACAGGTGAGGGCCAATAATCTGCCATCTGCCTCGGAACCAACCCCCCAACCCGGTGTGCACTTACTAACGTAAGTGTTAAAAAACCTAATATTATTGATACTTCTCTTAAATATTAATTGTGTGTGCATACCATCATAAAATTAAGATGTTATTTTCATTACAACGTATGCATTGTGTCGGAAAAAGTGGAGTTTGGGAGTCGGCCCAGTCTCTATTTCAATTAATCCCATATGTTCTGTTATTTCGTTTACACGTTTTTCGTTTTACGCGGACCTCCACGGGTTCAATTGGCCGCATAAATGCAGACTATACTGTAATGTAAAAAATGGGATTCTAATTAATTTTTTTTGGCTATATCACTACTACAGTAATATCTCTGTTAGCCGGAATCCCTCAAACCCGGAACTCTCCGATAACCGGAATTTAAATTTTCTTGGAAAATCGTTCCCAATGCCAGAATTATCCAGAAAATTCCAGCTTTGGGAACGGTTTCCCAAAGGGCACATTTTCCGGAAAATTATGAGAAAATTTTCCACATACCCGGAAAATTCCGGGGATGGGGGAGTTTTTTCCGGGTTTGAGAGATGAAAATCAGGCGTATTTTCCGTAAATTCTGAAAAAAAATTTCCAGTACGGGTACCCAGAAATCTCTCATTCCCGGAAGTGATCTGCACCAATTGTTCCAGCTAATGCAGATATCACTGTACCACTGCTACTATACTACTACAGTAGATTCGCAACTTACGAGTATTTTTCTTATGCGGTTTCAACTATACGAGGATTACCCCAGGGGTTAGGCTACAATTTCCAATTCAAAATTTTCCAAATGGGTCGTACGCGCCAAACGCTGGCCCACCAAAGCTCCATCCCGCCATCCAAGCTCTGTCTACATAAAGTTTTTTAACTAATATTTTTGGCTCGATATATGTAAATTTCTTCATTTATTTTTACTCATTTACATGCACACACTGTCCTAAGGGCAAATCTGTACTGTACATGTACTCAAAATAATGTACTAAATGATTACGAAAATTTTTGTTTAGTGCAAACTATAGCATGATTATATTCAAATTAATCACTATTTTATAAGAATACCAGCAATGTAAATTATATTCTCTCAGGACAATTCAGTGACATTTTATAAACAAAATACAAAAACTCAGTCTAAAGGACATAAATAAATAAACAAATAAATACTTCACTCCACCTTCGGCACAACTGTCAAACATGTCACCTCCCTCCCTCCCAGGGTTTGGTGGTTATAGGCTCTAAGTTGTTATCTTATATAATATCACAGACTAGAGTTAGGAGAATATAATTTGCATTGCTAGAATCCTTGCAAGACAGCGAATAATTTGAATATAAACGTCATATATTTAGCACAAGAGCTAAAAATTAATCACCTGTACCACATTACGGTAGTGATATAAGAGTTCTAGTGTATATATATATATATATATATATATATATATACAGTATAGTGATTTAAGGGCAATTTAGGGGATATTTAGGAGTGTTTCTGACTTTACGCGAAGTCCCAGGAATGTAATCCCCTCGTAAGTTACGAGTCTACTGTACTACTACTAATACTACTGCCCTCATACCAGATCTGTGTTGAAGGTTGGCATTGGCTTTGGCCTTGACCAGTTTATTCACCAGCTCAACGTGACCACCTCTGGCAGCGTGGATGAGCGCCGTGTGACCTGTGGCAGTTGTAATACCTTCAGTTATAATGTTCTACATCACATACCCCAGATTTATTTGTTAATATCATAATTGTGCCCAAAGTCTCGTATTCTCGGCCAGGGCCACCGAGAGCTGGCACACTGGGGCAAGATGCATCATCAGTAGACTACTTTAAAAAAGCATGCTGGTCTTTTACTAATAATTAAGTAATACATATGCAAGACCTCATTATTGTCAAAGAAAAGTTTATTAATACTGTACTGTAATTGTTGTCAATACAACACAGTGGAAGAACTTGTTGCTGAGCTGACCAGAAACAATACCAGTACTGTACCACCATTATGAGGAGGTTTGACTTACCAGATGTGTCTTGAAGATTGGGGTTGGCTTTGGCCTTTAACAGTTTATCCACCAGCACGGTGTGGCCACCTTCAGCTGCGTGGATGAGGGCAGTGTGACCTGTGCCAGTTATAAAACCCTCAATTATACATCATTATATACCCTATAATTTAAAAGTTAAATTCTAAACTCTGGCTAATGTCTTGTATTCTCAAAATAATTCCCAACTTTGTCAATTTAACTCCAGGTTCAGTTAGATTAGTTTAAGTCGGGTTAAGTTTGGTCAGGTTACCTGGATCTGTTAGTTTATTTCTATAAATCTCAAAATATTAAATACAATTGATGATTAGATTTAAAGAAAATTATATATACCGTATATATAAATAGGCTATTATTTTTAGGCTGTCCTGACCAATATGATAATAAGTGAAATAAAATTATACCCTTGTGTTTACCTTTTTTATTCTGACTGTCAACTCTTGAACCTTTCTCGATGAAAATGTCAACGATGGACGGAAAGTTGTAGTAAACTGCCTTGTGGAGTACAGAAAACCCTGTGTGGACAATGATAAACTGTGAGAGCCTTGTAAACTACAGTACAGTAAACCCTGTGTGGACAATGATAAACTGTGAGGGCCTTGTAAACTACAGTACAGTAAACCCTGTGTGGACAATGATAAACTGTGAGAGCCTTGTAAACTACAGTACAGTAAACCCTGTGTGGCCAATGATAAACTGTGAGAGCCTTGTAAACTACAGTACAGTAAACCCTGTGTGGACAATGATAAACTGTGAGAGCCTTGTAAACTACAGTACAGTAAACCCTGTGTGGACAATGGTAAACTGTGAGAGCCTTGTAAACTACAGTACAGTAAACCCTGTGTGGACAATGATAAACTGTGAGAGCCTTGTAAACTACAGTACAGTAAACCCTGTGTGGCCAATGGTAAACTGTGAGAGCCTTGTAAACTACAGTACAGTAAACCCTGTGTGGCCAATGGTAAACTGTGAGAGCCTTGTAAACTACAGTACAGTAAACCCTGTGTGGACAATGATAAACTGTGAGAGCCTTGTAAACTACAGTACAGTAAACCCTGTGTGGCCAATGGTAAACTGTGAGAGCCTTGTAAACTACAGTACAGTAAACCCTGTGTGGACAATGATAAACTGTGAGAGCCTTGTAAACTACAGTACAGTAAACCCTGTGTGGACAATGATAAACTGTGAGAGCCTTGTAAACTACAGTACAGTAAACCCTGTGTGGACAATGATAAACTGTGAGAGCCTTGTAAACTACAGTACAGTAAACCCTGTGTGGCCAATGGTAAACTGTGAGAGCCTTGTAAACTACAGTACAGTAAACCCTGTGTGGCCAATGGTAAACTGTGAGAGCCTTGTAAACTACAGTACAGTAAACCCTGTGTGGACAATGATAAACTGTGAGAGCCTTGTAAACTACAGTACAGTAAACCCTGTGTGGCCAATGATAAACTGTGAGAGCCTTGTAAACTACAGTACAGTAAACCCTGTGTGGACAATGATAAACTGTGAGAGCCTTGTAAACTACAGTACAGTAAACCCTGTGTGGACAATGGTAAACTGTGAGAGCCTTGTAAACTACAGTACAGTAAACCCTGTGTGGCCAATGATAAACTGTGAGAGCCTTGTAAACTACAGTACAGTAAACCCTGTGTGGACAATGATAAACTGTGAGAGCCTTGTAAACTACAGTACAGTAAACCCTGTGTGGACAATGATAAACTGTGAGAGCCTTGTAAACTACAGTACAGTAAACCCTGTGTGGACAATGATAAACTGTGGATTTGTGTTTTGTTTTGAGGAAAGTATCCCATAGTTTAAAAGAGTAATCACTGAAGAGAAATACAATTAGACTGATGATAATTTAACTTGTGATTGGGCTTTCAGAAATGTAGCCCAATCATAAACAAAAAAATACCTGGACAGTACAAACAAATAATACCTGGACACTACAAACAAATAATACCTGGACAGTACAAACAAATAATACCTGGACACTACAAACAAATAATACCTGGACAGTACAAACAAATAATACCTGGACAGTACAAACAAATAATTCCTGGACAGTACGTACGATAATCCTCAATAATTACAAATTTGAGTTAGTTCAGCATATTATGGTCAATCAGGAATGCCGAGTTAAATTTCGGCACATGGACAGACTTGCTCATATGACGCAGTACAGTATCAAGGGTTAAATATAGGAGAGCCTGTACTGCACTGTACTGTACTGTACTTACCGTCCTTCTCCTGGAGATTTGGGTCAGCGCCTTTCTCCAACAGAAACTCCACCACATTCTGATGACCCCAGTATGTGGCAGCATGTAGGGGCGTCACCCCTGTAAGTACACAAACATTATGTAGTATGTATGTGGCAGCATGTAGGGGCATTACTCAATGTTTTAAATATCTACAGAGATACCTCCATATAATGGACCTCTCATTATATAATCCATTACATATGGGTTTCCCATCTAACTGACCCTCGATATAATGGAGTCCATTAAATAGAAATTTCATTGTACTGTACTACAATAAATGTGAGAAGTATAACAAAAGTATCAAACAGAAAATACAATAATACAAAAGATACAACACACTTTAATCCTAAATTTTGGGAAAAACCCGTTTAATTATATAGTTTATAGAGTAGTTTACAGGTGGTGAAATTAGCATAAAAGTAACCCCTAAGTAAGACATGATTAGAAATGTTCTTAAAACCACTTAACATAGTCCTTTAAGTATCTACAAAGGCAAACTACAATACTTAGATGAAATACTTATACAGTAAACCTTCAATAACTCGGAATTTCATATAACTGGGCATGGATACGGCCTCAGAGTGTATTACATACAGTATAACTCGGGAAATGATGAGATATGTAAAATTATCTGGGAAAATGAAGCTGCCAAACAGGGAGGTACTACCGCCTGGGAAGATATTGGAAGCATAATGTGTTGTCTAATGGTAGACCCTGCTGCCTATGGCATCACAAAAATTGTGACCAAGTCCTAGATCTGACTTTCTGCCTCATTTATACACAATTGCAGGGTCTCAATTGTTTCTCTTACTTTATGGTTCTTTATTATTATTATTATCATCAGCGTTGTTGTTATTATTATTTTATTTTTTATTAAAAATTTATTTACTATGAACTAAGTATTATTATTATTGTTGTTATTATTATTACATTTATGCCCCCCAGGCCCCAATGTGGATCAGTGACCTGTGCCCAGGTAGGCTAATTCCCATAAAAAAAAAAAGTGTCACCTACCATGCCTCTGTGTCACCTACCATGCCTTTGTGTCACCTACTATGATCCTTCATTCTTCGCCTGCAGTGCTAATAAGTGTTAATTTTTTACATTTAGTAATTACATTACATGTACAGGTTGACAATCCCTTATCCGAAATCCTTGGGACCGGAGGCATTTCGGATTTCGGAATAATATATTATTATTATTATTATTATTATTATTATTATTATTTTTTTTTTTTTTTTTTTTTTTTTTTTTTTTTTTTTTTTTTTTAGCCCATCCGGGCACAAGTCACTGACCCACATTGGGGCCTGGGGGGGCGAGAATAATAATAATATTATTATTATTATTATTATTATAATAATAATATTAATAATAATAATAATAATAATTATAATTATAATTATAATAATAATAATAATAATAATAAATATACAGGTAATAACAATTCATAGGTCTAGGTTGTGTTACTCACTTTTTATCTTTTTTTCATTCTTGTATTTCTTTATTATTATTATTATTATTATTATTATTATTATTATATTAATACAGTATAATTGTTATCATTATTATTTTATTTTGGTGTATTTTTTAATTAAAATTTTTATTTACTATGAATAATTACAGGTATTATTATTATAATTATTATTATAATTAGTATTACTATTACTATTACTATTACATTTTCGCCCCCCAGGCCCCAATGTGGGTCAGTGATCTATGCCTGGGTGGGCTAATCCCTGATAAAAAAAAAAAAAAAAAAAAAAAAAAAAAAAAAAAAAAATTGCTCCACAAAAACCTTTCGGTTTTCAGAGCTTTTCGGACAAAGGGTCGTCAACCTGTACACACAAATGGATCGATAATTTTTCAATGTATTTCTGTAGGAGGAGGGAAGTGCCTCAATAAGTTAGAAATGGGGATAACTCGGCAAGGCCAGAGCCCCATATGTGTCGAGTTTTGGAGGGTTTACTGTACCTATGAAACAAAATCACATAAAATTCCACATCACTGAAAAAACTCTGTAAACTACTTAAATGAATTAATTAAACATATAAAACAAAAAGCTGAAAATAAGACTCACCCCACGAGGTCTTGGAGTTAATATCGGCCTTGGCTGCTACAAGACTCTTTACGGTGGCCAGTCTACCCGCCTTAGATGCCAGGTATAGGGGTGTGTAGTCTGTGGGTCAATACATACTTATATTTATCCATCTACCTCTCTGTTTAGCTGTGTGTCTATCTAACTATCTATATACAGTATCTATCTATATAATACAGTGAATCAATAATGAAATAATTTAACTAACAAGAGATAAACATTGAGTTTATGGTGTGTATGTGTGTGTGTACATCTACAGGTTAAACAGTATCTGCCTTACTTGAGTGTGGGGTGTAGACATTGGGCTTGGCTTTGTGGTCCAGTAGTATCTGAACGATCTGTGGGTATCCGTTCCATGCTGCTATGATGAGCGGTGTGTAGCCTGCAGAGTACAACATGTGTTAATGGTGTTTGGTCTCAGGACGGTATTATTGGTCATTCAGCGAGGTTAGGTTAGGTTGAAATTATGTCTTGATGTGTTTTGAATGATTCTGACCCTTATTTCAAATAGGTGTATGACCAAAACGATTATCTTACCCACAGTACAATACAACCTCTGTGTGTGTGTGTAATCTCAGGATAAGACAACATGTACAGTATTACAGTCATGACATTTATAACAGATTTGAAAAAGATTATATCCAGTACTTTAAATACATACATAAATAAATCATACAAAAGAGACATCAATGGCAGTTCTTCATGGTACTGTTTAGAGGCGTAAATTATGGCAACTCTTATGGTAGTACAGATGCAAATCATTGTACTCACCTGTGGTCGAGACAGTGTTAGGGTCAGCACCTTTCTGTAGCAGTTTATCGACGATGTACTCATTACCAAGGTCCACGGCCAGATACAAAGGTGTCAGGCCTAGGGAAGGTAAATGGTGCAATGGTTGATGTTTAACCTCTTCCATCTTATTGAGACAGGTGTTAAGTTTTCCAACAGTACAGTAGTAGGTATTATTTTACTTTTGTACAACCATGGAATCTGGGATTTTTAACACATGTAAAAGATATATCTCATTAATCTGACTAACTTTCATTCTACACACTTCAGTCACAAAAGAATAATAAGCTGGTTAGACACGCAGCTTATTTCAGTCCGACTAATTACCCAAATGTAGCCGCAATGAAGTCAAATAATGGTCCTACATGAATAAATCGGACTGCTAATCACTTCTCGACTAGTATTTGGTGTCAGAAAGTCACAAAAACTTGGAAAACTTACTTTTATCTGAGTTAATAGGTCGCGTGCATGTACCGACGGAGCGAGGAATTACCCAAATGTAGCCAAATGTAGCCGCAATGAAGTCAAATGATGGTTGTACAAGCGTAATTCGGGCTGTGAATCACTTCTCGATTATTATTTGGTGTCATAGTAAAATAAATTGGTAAAAATAATCTAATCTGAGTTGTGTTGTGTTAGGTTTGGTTAGGTTAGATTAGGTACATGCACTTGATCTATTAACTCAGATTAAATTAAGTTTACCAATTTTTTGTGACTTTCTGACACCAAATACAAGTCGAGAAGTGATTGGCAGTCCGATTTATTCATGTAGGACCATTATTTGACTTCATTCCGGTTATATTTGGCTACATTTGGGTAATTAGTCGGACCCGCTTATTTCACTTGATAATTAAAGCATCAAAATAATGGTCTTAACTGCACACTCAACTCTCATGTCTCTCCGATTACGTATCTCACTCCTCACCCGTCTACCCCACACTCCCTCTCTCTCTCTCACACACTCTATCCCATCCTAACCCACAAACTCTCACTCACCAACCCACACTCCCTCTCTCTCTCTCACACACTCTATCTCATCCTAACCCACAAACTCTCACCCGCCTACCCCACACTCCCTCTCTCTCTCACACACTCTATCCCATCCAAACCCACAAACTCTCACTCACCATCCCACACTCCCTCTCTCTCTCACACACACTCTATCCCATCCTAACCCACAAACTCTCACTCACCATCCCACACTCCCTCTCTCTCTCTCTCACACACACTCTATCCCATCCTAACCCACAAACTCTCACCCACCAACCCACACTCCCTCTCTCTCTCACACACTCTATCCCATCCTAACCCACAAACTCTCACCCACCATCCCACACTCCCTCACTCACGCTCACACACTCTATCCCATCCTAACCCACAAACTCTCACCCACCAACCCACACTCCCTCTCTCTCTCACACACTCTATCCCATCCTAACCCACAAACTCTCACCCACCATCCCACACTCCCTCTCTCTCACTCTCACACACTCAATCCCATCCTAACCCACAAACTCTCACCCGTCTACCCCACACTCCCTCTCTCTCTCTCACACACTCTATCCCATCCTAACCCACAAACTCTCACCCACCATCCCACACTCCCTCTCTCTCTCACACACTCTATCCCATCCTAACCCACAAACTCTCACCCACCAACCCACACTCCCTCTCTCTCTCACACACTCTATCCCATCCTAACCCATAAACTCTCACCCACCATCCCACACTCCCTCTCTCACTCTCACACACTCAATCCCATCCTAACCCACAAACTCTCACTCACCATCCCACACTCCCTCTCTCTCTCTCACACACTCTATCCCATCCTAACCCACAAACTCTCACCCACCAACCCACACTCCCTCTCTCTCTCACACACTCTATCCCATCCTAACCCACAAACTCTCACCCACCATCCCACACTCCCTCTCTCACTCTCACACACTCAATCCCATCCTAACCCACAAACTCTCACCCACCATCCCACACTCCCTCACTCACTCTCACACACTCTATCCCATCCTAACCCACAAACTCTCACCCACCAACCCACACTCCCTCTCTCTCTCACACACTCTATCCCATCCTAACCCACAAACTCTCACCCACCATCCCACACTCCCTCTCTCACTCTCACACACTCAATCCCATCCTAACCCACAAACTCTCACCCGCCTACCCCACACTCCCTCACTCACATTACATACACACCAGTCTTCCCCCACTCCAAACGTACCTCACAGATCCACAATTAGCTCACTGCCTCTCCTTCCTGTTGACGAGTGACACAACAGAGATAAAACCACCACAAACAGAGAATAATAACAGTTTCGTAACACGCGCCATGTTGAAAATTGTTCGTCAGATATGCAACTGACCAAACGTTCTCACCATGGAAAACGGATGTCAACTCACTACACTATTAATAGGGGGAACTGCTTTATGAATCCCGTTTACCTGTGTATAAATGCATTGTGGTTTATTTTTCCCCGGTTTAGTTTGTTTTAAATGTTTTCTTACTTTTTATTGGCTCACATTCACTATAAACCACACTCGTTCAACGTATCTCAAATCTAATTTATCAATAATTCAATCTATCTCCTCACTCACCTAAAATCAACTAATACCACTCGTACTAAAGCAAATTCACTGTCCTTGACGACACACCCACCTTTAGCGCTGACGGCATTAACTATTGATCCAGCTCTCAGTAGGATGTCGAAGACCTCGGTGATGTTGGGATCTATAGCATACATGAGGGCTGTGTAACCTCTGTTTCTCTCTGTGTGAGGAAGGGAGGGAATGAGGGGGGAAGTAGTGAGGGAGGGAAGGGCGGAGTGAGTGAGTAATTAAATATAATAATTAATATAATATAAATAGTTTTCAAAGTAAACAAATTACCTAAAAATTATATGTTGAAGAATAAATAGTTTGGGCAGGTCAGATTAGGTCATGTTATGTTAGATTAGATTGGGACTGTTCAGGTTAGGTAAGATTATGTTAGGTTGCGTAAGGTCAGGTTAGGTATGTCAGGTTTGGTTAAGTCGTGTTAGGTTAGGTCAGGTTGCGTTACGTTACGTTACGTAAGGTCAAGCTATATTAGGTGATGTCAGGTTTGATCATGTCAACTTAGGTTAGGCCAGGTCACATTACCGGTATTCTCGGTGAAGGACACATAATAAGCTGTCTCATTCATTTTAAGAATTTTTTCCACAGCTTTGACGTTCTGCCTCTCTGCTGACTGAAGGAGTTTGTTACCTGAAGGAGAGACCTGCTGTTAGTGATGGCTAATGGTGACTGTATATACAGACAGCAAGACAGTTATAGACAGAGATGATACTTTTCAAGACAGAGACAGACACACTTACCATAACATACTTTCCTCTGTCTGCCTTCCATATCCTGACATCGCGGCTTGGTTTGTTTTTCATTCAGTTTTGCTGCCTCGACCAACACCAGCGTCAGGGCCCCTACCACCACCCACCACACGCGCCACATCTGTCTGTAATGGTAGAGGTGGTACTGGAGGGGAGGTGGTAGTGGTGGAGGTGAGGAGGAGTGGTAGTGGTGGAGGTGTGTTGGAGTGGTAGTGGTGGAGGTGTGTTGGAGTGATAGTGGTGGAGGTGTGTTGGAGTGGTAGTGGTGGAGGTGTGTTGGAGTGGTAGTGGTGGAGGTGAGGAGGAGTGGTAGTGGTGGAGGTGAGGAGGAGTGGTAGTGGTGGAGGTGAGGAGGAGTGGTAGTGGTGGAGGTGTGTTGGAGTGGCAGTGGTGGAGGTGTGTTGGAGTGGTAGTGGTGGAGGTGAGGAGGAGTGGTAGTGGTGGAGGTGTGTTGGAGTGGTAGTGGTGGAGGTGTGTTGGAGTGGTAGTGGTGGAGGTGAGGAGGAGTGGTAGTGGTGGAGGTGTGTTGGAGTGGTAGTGGTGGAGGTGTGTTGGAGTGGTAGTGGTGGAGGTGAGGAGGAGTGGTAGTGGTGGAGGTGTGTTGGAGTGGTAGTGGTGGAGGTGTGTTGGAGTGGTAGTGGTGGAGGTGTGTTGGAGTGGTAGTGGTGGAGGTGAGGAGGAGTGGTAGTGGTGGAGGTGTGTTGGAGTGGTAGTGGTGGAGGTGAGGAGGAGTGGTAGTGGTGGAGGTGAGGAGGAGTGGTAGTGGTGGAGGTGTGTTGGAGTGGTAGTGGTGGAGGTGAGGAGGAGTGGTAGTGGTGGAGGTGTGTTGGAGTGGTAGTGGTGGAGGTGAGGAGGAGAGGGAAATCTTAAACCCCTGGACAAATAAATTTATCAAACTCGTCCTAGATCTAAATCAATCTGTGTCCTTACAAGCTCTCTCTCGCTCTC
The DNA here is from genome assembly GCA_958450375.1 of Homarus gammarus. Classification (NCBI taxonomy): domain Eukaryota; kingdom Metazoa; phylum Arthropoda; class Malacostraca; order Decapoda; family Nephropidae; genus Homarus; species Homarus gammarus. Next base: position 105,560 of record CAUDMG010001048.1, read on the forward strand.
TCTCTCTATCTCTCTTTCTTTCTTTCTATACCTCTCTCTTTTTCCTTTCTCTCTCTCTTCATTGTCACTGGTGTATTTAGCGTTTGTGTCTCTCTCTCCTGGTCTAATCTCCTGCGGTTCCCTGTTGAGAGAGAGAGAGAGAGAGAGAGAGAGAGAGAGAGAGAGAGAGAGAGAGAGAGAGAGAGAGAGAGAGCGTGTGGTGTCAGTGGTCTATTTGGGGATGTTTTATAAAGAGGGAGGGCGGCCTTGACCAAATTGTGTCCCACCCCTTATTGTGGCAACCCCTGACCCTTACTCTATGTGTGAGAGAGAGAGAGAGAGAGAGAGAGAGAGAGAGAGAGAGAGAGAGAGATCCCTTACCTGTTAGTTGTGTGTGTGTGTACAGGTGACGTTAATAATGGGTGTATGTGTGTCTGTATATGTACGTACGTGTGTGTGTGTACAGGATTAGTAAAAACAGTCCGAAAACGTTTAGAGTGGAGGACTGTGGTCGCCAACCCTCAGGTATGGTAGTACTCTGATTGGTTGATGTTTGTTAACCCTATAAACATCAAGGGACTTTGTAAACGGCGGGAGGATGACTAGTGACGGTGAATGAATCTGTCCCTGCACGTGCACCCCGGAGGTCAGGAGCTTTATATCTTGTCCCCCTCCTCTCTATGTTTAACACGTAGACAAGTGAGTGGGAAAACAAAGGGGTGGTGGTGGGTGTGGTTCTGTTGTGTTTTTGTGATATATGGTGAGGATTATACCGGATTTACGGTGACGTCATTCCATAGTTGCTATTGCTCCCAGCACTTGACTGTAGCTTCCGTCGTGTGTGAGCTAACTGTTACATTGACTGTATTCTTAAGTTTTCTGTAGGAAGAAACTAAAATAATTATATTGGAATTATTCATAATTTACATCCACTCTCGTCAACAACGAAGTAATTTTACTAGTTTCGTCGTTCATGAGACAAAATAAACAACATGAACTTTGAATGATAATTAAACCAATAATTATGTAATTTATTCTATAATTTCCGGCGAAAGAAGTTGATATAACCTAACCTAGCCTAACGTACTATGAATCGTATGGAAATATTTCACTTAACCCAAGACTTACGACCAAATTAAATAAAACTCAAGAACATGGCGTCAGAATCAGACTGAGACTCGACCTTAGAACTTTATACTCGTGGACATTTAATGGCATATATTCTCCTAAAAAAATCACGAACAATAAATTTGACTCCTACCTGGTATGTATGAATGTATGTATGTATGTATGTATAGAAAGAGAGCTTCACCAAGATGCCAACAGCTTATAATGGGAGCAGAGATGTGATTGATGATGGGTACGGCTGTTTCTGCTTCTCTTGTTCATATACTGCCCATCAACCCCCTCAACCCCTCAACCCATCAACTCCTCAACCCATCAACCCATCAACCCCCTCAGCCATCAACTAGATATTGTCAGCAAGGTCACCAACTCGACACCAGAAGCCAGTCAAAGTTATTTACAGACTTACACGCTCATAGAAAGCGGGAAGTTCCTCATTGTATTGATGTATCAAAGAAACTGCCGACCGACCAAATATTATTGTGAGGTAACTTAAGAAAATTGTGGAGTCACAGATTATTTGTGTGTGTGTGTGAGGTCTATTATGGCTTGGGCCTATTAGGATTGGGGCTTATTAGGACTGTGGCCCCTCAGTACCTAATTGACTACAACCAGAATGACCTTGAAAAATGTTAAGTTATATAGGAAGAGTATGTGAAGTTCAGCACACACACACACACACACACACGCACACACACACACACACACACATGCACACACACACACACACACACACACACACACACACACACACACACACACACGCCTACAAACATCAAGACACAGACACACTTTGTTCCTCTCCCCTAAATTCCAGCAATTTGAACAATAAATTGGGATGGATGGAGGGAGGGGGAGGGAGGGAGAAGGGAGGGAGGGAGGAAGGGAAGGAGAGAGGGAAGGCAGGAAAGAGGGAGTATAAACAGCAACAGCAACAACGAAAACATCACAACACACCATCATCAACAACAAACACAATATAATCATGAGCTTAACCTTTAAAATCATGCACCATCAACAAGTGTCTGCTTGCATGACTGTCTGAGTGTCTGTCTGTCTAGGAATTCCAAGTACTGTAGAACCACACAGGCAACCACTGCTTGTGAGACTGTGTGTGTGTTTAGTAACCCTGTCTGTATGTATGTCTGTGTCACTTTATCTCTCCACGATATAAAACAAAGTGGCCTTAAGAATAAACAGAGAAGACACACACACACTGATCCTTCACTGACCTCTAGTGGGTGTAGGTCATTAGGTAGGTAGGCAGGTTAGGTGGGTAGGTTAGGTAGGGTAGGTTAGGTAGGTAGGTAGGTAGGTAGGTAGGTAGGGTAGGTTAGGTAGGTAGGCTAGGTAGGGTAGGTAGGTTAGGTAGGTAGGGTAGGTTAGGTAGGTAGGTAGGTTAGGTAGGTAGGTAGGTAGGTAGGGTAGGTTAGGTAGGTAGGTAGGTTAGGTAGGTAGGCTAGGTAGGTAGGCTAGGTAGGTTAGGTAGGGTAGGTAGGTTAGGTAGGTAGGGTAGGTAGGTAGGTAGGGTAGGTAGGTAGGTAGGTAGGGTAGGTAGGTAGGTAGGTAGGGTAGGTAGGTAGGGTAAAGTCTCAAGGTAGTATTTTCTCAATGTCTTGTACTGTACTCGGTATTAAACTCTTTCCACGTTAACTTGGCCCGTAAGTCACGCCCTCTTCTCTGCTAGTAGCTGATTGGTTTATTGAAAATTCACACTAAATGTGTTCACAATAGGTCAGCAGATCTGTTATTATCTAAAATAATGTTAGGTATCTGGACTATTATAATGTAAATAATTTCAAGGCATTAGCACTTTATAGAGAGTGTTAGAAATATCTATTATAAAAGGTCGACAAATACGCATTTATATACGCGCAATCTGTATATTTTCAGCCACCGGCTGCAACTATTAATAAACCGTTTATTATTATTATTATTATTATTAATATTAATCGGGGGGGAGGAGGGGGGGGGGGAAACGCCCAGAAATACCAATCAGCTATTTGTAACTATTGAGGAGGGGCGTGACTTATGGGCCAGGTTAGCATGGAAATACTATAGTTTACACACCTTGAGGAGCAGCTCACAGTATGGTGAGTAGAATCAGCCCCTCCTTGCTGTTATTGCTGCACCACGTGCTGTGTTTGCTGCACGAAGTACCGCTGGTATACTTGCTGCACGAGATACCCTTAGCTGTTGTTCTTGCTGCACATGTTACCCCTAGTTGCTGCACGTGGTACCCACTGTTCCTGCTGTACCCTCCCACAGCACCCCTCGACCCTGGTAGTCACACTGACCCAATGAGCTGCCGCCACACTGTTTATACTGTATTAAGCCACGCCCCCTGCATGATGCCAGAGAACCCTGTTTATGACTTCCGCCCGAGAGAGAGAGAGAGAGAGTCAAGTGTCTCTGAGGTAAGAGAAAGAATTACAGATAAATATATACTGAGAGAGAAGAGAAGAAGAAGGGTATGAGGGGGGAACAGTTGAGTTAGTCACTGAGAACAACAACCTTACCCTCCTCTCTCCTATCTTGGCCCCCTACCCCACCCGTTCCTCCTTCCTTCCCACTCTCTCTCACTCCTTTCCTTCCTGCCTTCTTCCCTCCCTCTCTTCTCCCCACTCCTTACCTCCGTTCCCCACTCATTCTACCCCTGTCTCCTTCCCTTCCTCACTCGATCCCAACCTCCTCTCTCTCTCTCCCTCCCTCCTTACCACCCCCACTCCCTCACCTCCTCACTCACCCCCACTCCCTCATCTCCTCCCTCTCCCTCCGTCATCTCCTCCCTCACCCCCACTCCCTCATCTCCTCCCTCTCCCTCCCTCACCTCCTCCCTCACCCCCACTCCCTCACCTCTCCCTCCTTCTCCCTCCCTCACCCCCACTCCCTCACCTCCTCTTCCGTGCTACAAGTTACTGGTACGCGGGCTGGCTCTTAATTCCACCAACTATCCTTTACTGACTCGCGTTACAGTTTTTACAGTATAAACACCACACTTGTCGCTCTTCTCGCTGCCCGGGGTATTATTTCCTAGAAACTGGCGGTATGCGCAGCTGCTGAGAGGCGCAGTGTTAAGTGTGTGTGTGTGTGTGTGTGTGTGTGTGTGTGTGTGTGTGTGTGTGTGTGTGTGTGTGTGACAAGGATAAACAACCTGGAGTAACAGTGGTGGACAGAGAGAGAGAGAATGTCTCTTAAGTAATGTTCTCTACTTAACCCAACAATGTGGTGTTAGCGGCTCTGTCTCGTCCTGGATAGATGAATTACTGACTTCTCCCGTCGTGTGAGAGTAGATCTAATCTAACCTAACCTAACCCAAATTCTTCATCAAAACATCTCGCCCCCACATAACTTTCAAGCTACTTTCCAAGGCTGTTCAGGTTACACGGTGGAGAGAGAGAGAGAGAGAGAGAGAGAGAGAGAGAGAGAGAGAGAGAGAGAGAGAGAGAGATTGTCAAGTTTAACATCATCAAACAAGATTAAATTAATTATTCTTAAAGGACCAGAAAACTTCGCAATTATCTTATTTACAAAGACCCTGAGGCGCTATAAACATATCACCCACATGAATATGACCCATGTATACTATTAATATGACCCATGTATACTATTAATTTGACCCATGTATACTATTAATTTGACCCATGTATACTATTAATTTGACCTATGTATACTATTCATATGACCTATGTATACTATTAATGAATATGAATTATGTATATGATGGCTTCTGGGTTATATTGTCTTGTTATTTACTATTATTTATATACATGTATTTCCATATATAACCATAGGGAGTTGAGAAATATATTATAATGTTTGTAAATAATAATAAACAGATTTACAAAATATTTCTTTAATATATAACTATGTAGATACACTTTTAAGCACAATAAGTACTGTCAATATTTTTCACACAGACAGACAGACACACACACACACACACACACACACACTGCTCCTCACTGACCAGCTGTGAGAGCCAAGAAAATGAAAAAAAAAGGGTTAATAATTTAATATCAGACTAAGATCAAAATTCTTGACGTGTACAGCTTGTGTTAATAAACTCTTCTTAACAATATTTAGCATTAGATTTCCTCAAGTTAACTTACAAGAGGTTTTAACATAAACATTATTTGAGATACCATAAAAAAATACGTATTTCAGTTTTAACAAATGTTGCAATAATACACTTTAACATAATTAACAAAAGTCCTTGAGATTTACATCCTATAATGAACTATTTAACAAAGTAAACACAATTTGGCGAACAAAACACACACAACAAGAACTTTGAACTGAAAGACTCAACAGAGCCAGCGCACAGCACCAACACGCTCTGGAGGGGTTACAACACTAACAACTATAACACGCACTACAACACCGCCTTAGAGAATCCCTACAACACATAACATTACTGTGGGAGGTGATAGTGTCTTCACCAAACACGAGTACAGGTGTTGGTTTATTTATGTTAGGGAACCGGATATGACGCGATCTGTGTACAAAATGAATACCAATAATGCGTTATGAGGTCGATTTGGTTACCGGAGTCCTGTATAGTGAACTGAGAGAGAGAGAGAGAGAGAGAGAGAGAGAGAGAGAGAGAGAGAGAGAGAGAGAGAGAGAGAGAGATTAAGTAAGGTCAAGATGGTTTTACTATTATAACCGATCATCTTGTATACAGACTCTGAACATCCAAGGCTCTAACACTAACAAACTGACAGACAGACTCGGGATCGGTAACAACTCTCAAGGTAACTTATATCTGGCTGGAAGTACTAGGTCTCCAGGATAATTTATACTGGTTGAAAGGATTGACAGGGAAGGAGGAGGTCGCCGCGAAGGACTTGCGAGAGTTGTCAACATAGGTGATGCTGGGGACGTCACTTCTGCGATTGGATGGGAAGAAGACTCGTCCTAAAATTTGTTGTGAGGACGTCTTGGGTAGAAACTCCTTATTGTTCATCCTGCTGGTGATTTGTACTGAAGGGTGAAAGGATCGCCGCCCCGTAATGGACTCCTGAAGGTGACGTGACCGTGAAGTCTTCCGTCGATCCTCGGGGGGTACAGGAGTCACGTAGATTATGTGTTGGTCTCTGGCGACGTGACGAGTATTACGCGTTACGTCTCTAGCGGAGGGAGGGAGGTAGTGCTGTTCTAGAGGCAACACCACGCCCCCGGGAGCTCCTGACTGTATGCTGTTACTATCGATTAGGATACTAGGACGACCTTGCTGTTGGTTGACGCTGCCAGAGAGAGACGAGGAGAGAGACTGAGATAACGATGGAGGAACAACTGAGAGATTCGCTGACGAGGATGATGTTGGCGTAAGGGAGTAAGAAACTGACGCTGAAGGAGACGCAAAAGAACTAGACCCAGACGATGAGCTTGACAGTCTCTGGGTACCTGAGGCTGTGTTGGCTGGACCACTGGGGAAGACCTGAGGACCTGGAGAGGAACCTGTGTCTCCAGGTCTTGACGGGGATGTGATGGTGGTGTTGACCTGTGAGACACTGTTAACGGGAGGAAGATATCCCTGTTGTAGGGCCGACAGGTTAATGGAGGATGCTTTGTTCTGTTGCCTCGGGTCAGAGAATGTTAAAGTTCCCTGTTGATTGACAGATACCGCTGTCTTCTGTCTGGGGACGGTGATGGTAACCTGTCTCTGTTGGGTAATGGAAGACAAAATATTCTGTTGTCTCGGAACAGTGTAGGATGTCTGCCTCTGTTGAGAGATTGACGTTCCAGTAGACTGTCGTCTGGGGACAGTAAAGGATGTCTGTTGCTGTTGAGTGACTGCAGGAGACACGACTTCCTGTTTGAGGCTGTCAGTGAGAGAGACAGGGGCCGGGGAGACGGAGAAAGGCCCTTCACGGCTTGGAACTCCAGTAACAAATAAGACGGCGGCCTGTTGTGAACTGTCCACACTAGAGGGCGTGAATTCCTTCGTCGGCGGGACATACGAGGTCTCTAGAATAAGATCAGATCTCACACCCGACCCCCTGCCTGTAGAGACACCCCCACGCCCACTTGAATCAACAGGGCCAAAAACAGGCTCCGGGAGTGGGGTATCGTAGCTGGGTGACGACTCAATCTGGCTGTCAACTATCGTATTCCCTCGAAGGTTGACTACATTAGTGAGAGAAGGGCCATTAAAAGTAACTCTGGGAATTTGGCTGACGCCGCTGGTGTGGGTATTAGTGGTGGATCCCTGGTCAATGGTAATAGGGGCGAGGCTGGGCACAGGGTTAAAGTTAGTTGATGGGGTGACGTATAAAGACCCACGTGACCCATGAATCTTCTCACTGCTTTGTATGATGATGTTACTCTGGACTTGACCCCGATTGTCCCGGAACTGACCTTGATTGCCCTGGGACTGGCCCTGATTGCCCTGGAAATGACCTTGATTGCCCTGGAACTGGCTCTGATTGCCCTGGATCTGTCGCCGAGTGCCTTGGACTTGACCCTGACCCTGACCTCCACGGACCAGTTCCTGAGTGGCCTGAATCTGATCTCGGCCTTGGAAGAGTTTCTGACTGTCCTGGATGACCTGATTTTGAGTAACCAGGAACAGTTCTTGATTGAGAGGATCACCCAATGTCCGCACTCCAGCCTCGTTCACTTCCTGTTTGTTCTGTGGTTGTAATTGGTTGTCCTGGGACTGATCTTGGTTGTCCTGGGACTGATCTTGGTTGTCCTGGTACTGATCTTGGTTGTCCTGGTACTGATCTTGGTTGTCCTGGTACTGATCTTGGTTGTCCTGGAGGCTAGTTGATTCTTGGCTGCCAATAAGTAGTATGTCGTCTTCTGTAGCCACGGGTTGAAGATTTACTCTGAGTGACACATCTCTGAGACCTGCAGTATTGACCCCAGGACCTGTGTGACCTGCAGCATTGACCCCAGGACCTGTGTGACCTGCAGTATTGACCCCAGGACCTGTGTGACCTGCAGTATTGACCCCAGGACCTGTGTGACCTGCAGTATTGACCCCAGGACCTGTGTGACCTGCAGTATTGACCCCAGGACCTGTGTGACCTGCAGTATTGACCCCAGGACCTGTGTGACCTGCAGTATTGACCCCAGGACCTGTGTGACCTGCAGTATTGACCCCAGGACCTGTGTGACCTGCAGTATTGACCCCAGGACCTGTGTGACCTGCAGTATTGACCCCAAGACCTGTGTGACCTGCAGTATTGACCCCAGGACCTGTGTGACCTGCAGTATTGACCCCAGGACCTGTGTGACCTGCAGTATTGACCCCAGGACCTGTGTGACCTGCAGTATTGACCCCAGGACCTGTGTGACCTGCAGTATTGACCCCAGGACCTGTGTGACCTGCAGTATTGACCCCAGGACCTGTGTGACCTGCAGCATTGACCCCAGGACCTGTGTGACCTGCAGTATTGACCCCAGGACCTGTGTGACCTGCAGTATTGACCCCAGGACCTGTGTGACCTGCAGTATTGACCCCAGGACCTGTGTGACCTGCAGTATTGACCCCAGGACCTGTGTGACCTGCAGTATTGACCCCAGGACCTGTTGGTAACCCTGCACCCGGGGTAGGGTAGGTATATCCTACAATGACCTGACCCTGACCCCCTCCAGTGACCTGACCCTGACCCCCTCCAATGACCTGACCCTGGCCGCTCCTGATGATGTTGGTTCCTTGATTCAACCCCGCTGGGACCTGACCTGGCTCATAGCTGCCCTGATCTACCCCTTCACCTGGACCTGAATCAACTCCTCCTTGACCTGGACCTGATTGGAGGTCTTCTCTTGGACCTGATTGGAAGTCTTGACCTGGACCTGAACTAACTCCTCCTTGACCTGGACCTGATTGGAGGTCTTCTCTTGGACCTGATTGGAAGTCTTGACCTGGACCTGATTGGAAGTCTTGTGCTGGACCTGATTGGAAGTCTTGACCCGGACCTGATTGAAAGTCTTCTCTTGGACCTGATTGGAAGTCTTGCCGTGGACCTGATTGGAAGCCTTGACCTGGACCTAATTGGAAGTCTTGTCCTGGACCTGATTGGAAGTCTTGACCTTGACCTGATTGGAAGTCTTGCCGTGGACCTGATTGGAAGTCTTGACCTGGGCCTAATTGGAAGTCTTGACCCGGACCTAATTGGAAGTCTTGACCCGGACCTGATTGGAAGTCTTGACCCGGACCTAATTGGAAGTCTTGACCCGGACCTAATTGGAAGTCTTGACCTGGACCTGATTGGAAGTCTTGACCTGGACCTAATTGGAAGTCTTTTCTTGGACCTGATTGGAAGTCTTGACCCGGACCTGATTGGAAGTCTTGACCTGGACCTGATTGGAAGTCTTGACCTGGACCTGATTGGAAGTCTTGACCTGGACCTGATTGGAAGTCTTGACCTGCATTTGATTGGTAGTCTTGTCCTGGACCTGATTGGAAGTCTTGACCTGGACCTGATTGGAGGTCTTGACCCGGACCTGATTGGAAGTCTTGACCCGGACCTAATTGGAAGTCTTGACCTGGACCTGATTGGAGGTCTTGACCTGGACCTGATTGGAAGTCTTGACCTGGACCTGATTGGAGGTCTTGACCTGGACCTGATTGGAAATCTTGTCCTGGGCCTGATTGGAAGTCTTGACCTGGACCTGATTGGAAGTCTTGTCCTGGGCCTGATTGGAAGTCTTGACCTGGACCTGATTGGAGGTCTTGACCTGGACCTAATTGGAAGTCTTGACCTGGACCTGAACTAACTACTCCTTGACCGGGACCTGATTGGAAGTCTTGACCTGGATCTGATTGGAAGTCTTGCCCTGGATCTGAACTAACTCCTCCTTGACCTGGACCTAATTGGAAGTCTTGCCCTGGATCTGATTGGAAGTCTTGCCGTGGACCTGAACTAACTCCTCCTTGACCTGAACCTGAATGGAAATCTTCTCTTGGACCTGATTGTAAGTCTTGACCTGGACCTGATTGGGAGTCTTGACCTGGACTTGATTGGAAATCTTCTCTTGGACCTGATTGGAAGTCTTGCCGTGGACCTGAACTAACTCCTCCTTGACCTGGACCTGATTGGAAATCTTCTCTTGGACCTGATTGGAAGTCTTGACCTGGATCTGAACTAACTCCTCCTTGACCTAGACCTGATTGGAAGTCTTGACCTGGACCTGAACTAACTCCTCCTTGACCTGGACCTGATTGGAAGTCTTGCCGTGGACCTGAACTAACTCCTCCTTGACCTAGACCTGATTGAAAGTCTTGACCTGGATTTGAACTAACTCCTCCTTGACCTAGACCTGATTGAAAGTCTTGACCTGGACCTGAACTAACTCCTCCTTGACCTGGACCTGAATGAACTCCTAGACCTGGAGGTACCCCTGATTGATCCAAATCGGGGCTGAATTCGGTCTTACTTTCTAGTGGGGTAAATCCATTGAATCCAGGACCGAACCCATTGTCTTTGATGCTGTTACCGAGTAAATCTGGTGAGTCGAACCCGTCTTGTTCTGAACCTTCGAACCCGGCTTGTTTTTTCCTCGACCCAGACTGTCTCCCTCCAACGCCAGGCTGTCTTCCTCCAACGCCAGACTGTCTTCCTCCAACGCCAGGCTGTCTTCCTCCAACGCCAGGCTGTCTTTCTCCAATGCCAGGCTGTCTTCCTCCAACGCCAGACTGCCCTCCTCTAACGTCAGGCTGTCTTCCTCCAACGTCAGGCTGTCCCCCTCCAACGCCAAACTGTCCACTTCCAATACCAGGCTGTCCACCTCTAACGCCAGGCTGTCCCCCTCCAACGCCAAACTGTCCACTTCCAATACCAGGCTGTCCACCTCTAACGCCAGGCTGTCCCCCTCCAACGCCAGACTGTCCACTTCCAATACCAGGCTGTCTTCCTCCAACGCCAGGCTGTCCTCCTATCTGTGGCACATCACCAAAAATATCAGCGTTGATACTAAAGAAGGAGGCCGCCAAGGAACACTGAAAACTATACCACCAGACACACACGAGGTACTGCTGGCTGAACACGGTGCCATTGGGACACAGGAACGAGTACTGTCTCACGCGGCGTCCCTCAGACACGCAGATGTGGAAGACCTGACACTCAGCCTCCTCGTCAGCGTAGTAACCTGGTGTCTCCTGGTCCTCACACCTGTTAAAAGTCCAATGATGTGAGAGAGAGAAGTGGTGTTCTTCAAGGTTTTTGTTATTATGAACTCAAACTGGTGTTCTTAAGCTGAAGACTGACGAATAAGCTAAATACAGTCGAATAAGCTGAAGACTGACGAATAAGCTATATACAGTCGAATAAGCTGCAGACTGACGAATAAGCTGAAGACTGATAAATAAGCTGAAGATTGCTGAATAGGCTGAAGACTGGCGAATAAGCTGAAGACAGAAGAATAAGCTGGACTGCTGAATAAGCTGAAGACTGCTGAATAAGCTGAAGTCTGACGAATAAGCTGAAGACTGACGAATAAGCTTAGAACTGGTGAACAAGCTGAAGAGTGATGAATAAACTGAAAATTTGGCCGGAAAGCTGAAAATTTTACCAGAAAGCTGATATAGCTACAAAGCTTCTATGTTGGCAGAAAGCTGAGAAGGTAACCAGAAAGCTTACAAATTGACCAGAAAGTTGAAAAACAGTCGAAAAGCTGATAAAGTCAGAAAGCTTGCAAGTTGGCCAAAAAGCTGAAAAATTGCCAGAAAACTTACGAATTGGCCAGAAAGCTGAACAACTTGCCTAGAAAGCTGGAAAACTGGTCAGGTAGTTGATAAAATTTACCAGAAACCCGAAAAATAGTCAAAAAGCTTAAAAATTGGCAAGAAAGCTGAAAATTGGCCAGAAAGCTTCCAAAAATGACGAGAGCTGAAAAATAAACAGAAAGCTAAAAAAAATGACAAAACTGAGAAATTTGGTCAGAAAGGTGAGGACGTAACCTGTTGGGTACTCACCTGAAGCTTGTGTCGGGCACCCGGGAATAGGTTGGGTAGTCAGCCCCAGCCACGCCCACAATCATGTCGTTATGTTCATCTTCCAAGTTAATGATGTCAACTGTGGGTATGACAACAGAGATGCTATGTTATGTTAGGTAGTATTTATAGATTTGATAACTATTTTTACTGAAGCACAATGAACAGTTAAGATGAACAAGGAAAATGTTATAGTCAAGAAGGTCATAGGTCAGGGGCCCCGATGGCTGCCAGTGGATGTCCCCAGGTCAGTGTCCAGATGTCCACACGTCAACTACAGGTCATTTGAGGTCACGTTGGCCCACTGGCTCACCTGAAATTCTGATACAAGTCAACTACAGGTCATTGGGTCTAATATACCTGACACTGTACTTAACACCTTCACTTCCTCAACTGTAAAGTCAGGTACCCATTTACAACTCGGTCGTCTAGGAGTGCCCCCGGGGAGCGAACCACCAACCAACTGGGTCGTTTAGGAGAGTCCCCGGGGATCGAACCACTGACCAACTCAATCTAAAGTTATCATTATATTAATAATTTTACTTAATTCCCAATATTTTTTTCATCGTAAGAAAGTTTTTATTTGTATCATTTATCACTTAAGTTCAATAAAGTTCTAAGTTAATATTTTGTTTTAAGTCCAAACTTCACGTCCAATTAAGTCTCCTGACATCATTGTTCACCTGAGGTCCGATGATGTCACTTTTTACGTAAAAGATGATGCCACCGAGTACCTGATGTCCTATGACGTCACGCAGTACCTGTTGGGGAGGACCTGGACCTACCTGCTGTAAGTGAGTTGGAGACTGACTCATCCTCGAACTGACCCGTGACCTGGAGGATGAAAGAGTGAGTGAGTGAGTGAGTGAGTGAATGACCCTAAACATTTGGTCTTCTGTTCAGTTTAATTGTGAACAAAACAAAATACTGAAGTGGATGACACAGAAAACGGAGTGAAAATTTACCCGTGACTAAAGAAAACTGATAAAACTACAACAGAAAATGACAATAACCGATAAATAACCCAAAAGGGAAAATAAATAACTGAAGGAGAAAGAGAAAACCACAAGAGTTTAAAAGAGAAATTAATAAAGAAGATGATATAGAAAACGGAATGGGGATTAAGGTGAAACTAAAGAAAACTGACGATTGTAAAGAGAAAATTAATTATAAATTGAAAGGAAAAGAGAGAGATCACAGGTACTAGACGTGGCACCATTGTATAGACTCAACTTACCATGTGGCAACTCAGCAGCAAGAACAACAACAACATGGCCGCTGTGGAAGAGAGAGAGAGAGAGAGATGATTAATATAAAGAGACACAGAGACACACGAAATATATATACATATACATAAGAAAGGAGAGAGAGAGAGAGAGAGAGAGAGAGAGAGAGAGAGAGAGAGAGAGAGAGAGTACAGTAAAAACATGACAAAATTGAGATGATGGTAGATTTATATAGTACAGGTAGATGGTAGATGTATAGTACACCTGTTACCTTAATTAGCGTCAACCAACACACACACAGGAAGTAAGGCCAGGCATAATTCACCAACAATTACGTAAAATAAAAAAATTCCAGACTTCATAAAGAGAAAAGCGGAAGTTATTTAATGTTTGGCCGAAATAATGCGTTCAAAATATATAGGGTAGGGAGGCCAGGGGTAGGTAGGGAGGCCAGGAGTAAGTAGGGAGGCCAGGGGTAGGTAGGGAGGCCAGGGGTAGGTAGGGAGGCCAGGAGTAAGTAGGGAGGCCAGGGGTAGGTAGGGAGGCCAGGGGTAGGTAGGGAGGCCAGGAGTAAGTAGGGAGGCCAGGGGTAGGTAGGGAGGCCAGGGGTAGGTAGGGAGGACAGGAGTAAGTAGGGAGGCCAGGGGTAGGTAGGGAGGCCAGGGGTAGGCAGGTCTGAAAACATTTAGTGTTAGTGGGTCGTGGTCACCATCCCTCAGAATATTAAGAGTACCGTACACACACACCAAAGATATATCTCACCCAGAAAATTACTCCGTGTTTTTATCTCAATGGTGGCGACAGACAAACCTACAGACACAAGCCTCACCCCCTCCTCCCCTTTCACCCCCTCCTCCCCACACAAAAACAACTCCATTCCCCAACCATTAACCCAAATGTATACAACGGTGTTTAGTTACGCTGTGTGTGTGTGTGTGTGTGTGTCCACGCTAATAAAACACTATAGTAATCCTGAGGTGAAACAACACACTCAGCGCCATCTGTTGAATCTCACCTGAATTATCGTGTATAAGTAAATTTAAGTAGATCTAAGTTAGTGGATACAGGTGGATTTAAGTGGATTTAAGTGGGTCAAAAATGAAAGCCCTATCCTTCACACCTACTACAACAACTACCACCACCACCACATACAGCTAGCATGATCCATGATATATTGACCAATGAGAAAGTCAAGACATACCTAGACGCGTAGAGAGAGAGAGAGAGAGAGAGAGAGAGAGAGAGAGAGAGAGAGAGAGAGAGAGATGTGTTTTAATTACTCACCCGCCGCCATTACCCTGGGGCGCCCAGGTAGGATCATCCCTTAACGAATATCTGTAAGGAAGAAACATTCACATTATTACTATACATACACACATAAAGGGACTCTGTAATAGGTTAGGTTAGGTTAGGTTAGTGTTAGACTCAGTTAGGGTCACACACTCTCAGTAGACATAACACACAAATCTCTCCTACTCAATGACATAAACAATAGAGTTTGTTTGTCTGTAAACACACCTTGCTTATACACAAACAAGGTGGTACAATTCACTTGTAAACAAAGACTGCGGTGAAAACTGGGATCACCTGAAGATTAGCCCCCCGTTTATTATACTACACGATGATTAAACAGCCAAACCTAACCTAACCTAACCTAACCTTACTTAACCTATTCTTCTCTAAAATTAAATAACATAAGAGAGAGAGAGAGAGAGAGAGAGAGAGAGAGAGAGAGAGAGAGAGAGAGAGAGAGAGAGAGAGAGAGAGACTAATCACCTCACGGTACACAACAGGTAGAAAGCCACTAGACATAAACAGGTATTTTTATTAGCAACAGGTGTCCCGTTTACCTGTTGGGGGTGGTGAGGGGAGGGGGGAAGAGGGTGTAAGAGCAGAGGGAGAGAGTGAGGGTAAGAGGGTGGAGGGAGGGTAGGAAGGGAGGGAAGAAGGACAGGAAGAGAGGGAAGGAAGGAGAGAGAGAGAGAGAGCTTCAATCCTCTGAAGCCCCCCCCCCCCAGCCACACTCCTACAGGAGACAATAAATTTTCCTTGAGTCATCGTGGGTGAGATGTCTCTAAGATGACTGGTGAGAAGAAAGAGACTTATGAGACCTACGTGAGAGATCTCTTTATAGAACACTGGGGTATCTCTCTCTCTCTCTACTACCACCACAACTACCACCATAACCACTATTACCACCATCTCTCTCTCTACTACCACCACAACTACCACCATAACCACTATTACCACCATCTCTCTCTCTACTACCACCACAACTACCACCATAACCACTATTACCACCATCTCTCTCTCTCTCTCTCTACTACCACCACAACTACCACCATAACCACTATTACCACCATCTCTCTCTCTCTCTCCCATTTCCCTCTACTACCACAACTACCACCATAACCACTATTACCACCATCTCTCTCTCTCTCTTTCAAACGAGAGAAAGTCGCTTTAAAATTCTTTACAACAACAAATTTGACTTAAGTAGCTATAAATATATATAGGATCTGAGAGAAAGAGAGAGAGAGAGAGAGAGAGACATACATGCACACACAGGCAGCCAGACAGACACAAAAACACACATACAAACAGTCAGATATATAAAATAACAATTAGAGAGACAGACAGGTATGTAAGCAGACACACAGCAGGCCAAATAATGAAGAGAATGGTTAAGGAAAGTTGACCCATCCGTGACCTCAACATACCCTGCGTCGAGGAAGAGCCAACCTTCTGGGTTTTATCTCTCAGATGCATCGGTAGCTCTATGTGTGTTGGGTTTATTGTCGGTATGTGTCGGATGGCCCTATGAATGCTTATTGTGTGTTGGTAGATGTCGACTGACCTTCTCTCTCCTTCGGTCGGCCTCAGGGAACGAGAGCATCGGTCCTAAAGCCGACAACAGCTGCAGATATTGACTATGAGGCAACAGTCACTGAGAGCCGCGGCTCAACTGACTCAACACAGCCAGGATAGCTTCTTATGTATTAGGATATTTAACATTAAGGTAATAAAATGGCCGCGAAGGAAAGGCTATTGGGGGAGGCTGGAGGCCATCAAAAACAGTAGTAGTAGTAGACAGACAAAGGTTAAATGGTTATTGACAGGCGCCTGTGAGACGGTGGTGGTGGGCGCCGTGTATGTATGTACGTATGCATAATGGTCAGCGTGGTCACTTCGCAAGTACACACACACACACACACACACTGTCACCATTACTCTTCTGAAAGGGAAAGTTACTTTCGGGAGCCGTAGAGGCGAAAGAACTCAACCAGGTGCGTGAGAGAGAGAGAGAGAGAGAGAGAGAGTACTTACTAACGTAATAGTCAAATGGAAATACTTTTCTAAGTTACTTTCTTTGTTAAAGACCCATATGGTGTGAGGAGGGGGAGCATTAAACCTCTCCAAGCTTTCTATGTTTTAGCCTGAGGGGGAAGACGCGTGTGTATGTATGTGTTTGTTTGCGTATACATGGGAGTTTGGTGTGTGTGTGTGTGTGTGTGTGTGTGTGTGTGTGTGTGTGTACCATAGTAATAACATTTTTCTATGGTTGCATCAAATGATAAACTAAATACTAAAACTTTATATAAAAACTTGTATAAATTATAAATAAAACTTTATTAATTAATATCTAACTTAAGTAAGTTTAATTTATATTTTCTAATATATAATGGTAGAACGGACCACCATGACCCGTGTATGGTAACCTACCCACCATGACCCGTGTATGGTAACCTACCCCCCATGACCCGTGTATGGTAACCTACCCACCATGACCCGTGTATGGTAACCTACCCCCCATGACCCGTGTATGGTAACCTACCCCCCATGACCCGTGTATGGTAACCTACCCC
The DNA here is from genome assembly GCA_958450375.1 of Homarus gammarus. Lineage (NCBI taxonomy): Eukaryota > Metazoa > Arthropoda > Malacostraca > Decapoda > Nephropidae > Homarus > Homarus gammarus. Next base: position 122,704 of record CAUDMG010001048.1, read on the forward strand.
CCATGACCCGTGTATGGTAACCTACCCCCCATGACCCGTGTATGGTAACCTACCCCCCATGACCCGTGTATGGTAACCTACCCCCCATGACCCGTGTATGGTAACCTACCCCCCATGACCCGTGTATGGTAACCTACCCTCCATGACCCGTGTATGGTAACCTACCCCCCATGACCCGTGTATGGTAACCTACCCCCCATGACCCGTGTATGGTAACCTACCCCCCATGACCCGTGTATGGTAACCTACCCCCCATGACCCGTGTATGGTAACCTACCCCCCATGACCCGTGTATGGTAACCTACCCACCATGACCCGTGTATGGTAACCTACCCCCCATGACCCGTGTATGGTAACCTACCCCCCATGACCCGTGTATGGTAACCTACCCCCCATGACCCGTGTATGGTAACCTACCCTCCATGACCCGTGTATGGTAACCTACCCACCATGACCCGTGTATGGTAACCTACCCACCATGACCCGTGTATGGTAACCTACCCCCCATGACCCGTGTATGGTAACCTACCCCCCATGACCCGTGTATGGTAACCTACCCACCATGACCCGTGTATGGTAACCTACCCCCCATGACCCGTGTATGGTAACCTACCCACCATGACCCGTGTATGGTAACCTACCCACCATGACCCGTGTATGGTAACCTACCCCCCATGACCCGTGTATGGTAACCTACCCCCCATGACCCGTGTATGGTAACCTACCCACCATGACCCGTGTATGGTAACCTACCCACCATGACCCGTGTATGGTAACCTACCCCCCATGACCCGTGTATGGTAACCTACCCCCCATGACCCGTGTATGGTAACCTACCCACCATGACCCGTGTATGGTAACCTACCCCCCATGACCCGTGTATGGTAACCTACCCACCATGACCCGTGTATGGTAACCTACCCACCATGACCCGTGTATGGTAACCTACCCCCCATGACCCGTGTATGGTAACCTACCCCCCATGACCCGTGTATGGTAACCTACCCACCATGACCCGTGTATGGTAACCTACCCACCATGACCCGTGTATGGTAACCTACCCCCCATGACCCGTGTATGGTAACCTACCCACCATGACCCGTGTATGGTAACCTACCCACCATGACCCGTGTGTGGTAACCTACCCACCATGACCCGTGTATGGTAACCTACCCACCATGACCCGTGTATGGTAACCTACCCCCCATGACCCGTGTATGGTAACCTACCCACCATGACCCGTGTATGGTAACCTACCCACCATGACCCGTGTATGGTAACCTACCCCCCATGACCCGTGTATGGTAACCTACCCACCATGACCCGTGTATGGTAACCTACCCACCATGACCCGTGTATGGTAACCTACCCACCATGACCCGTGTATGGTAACCTACCCCCCATGACCCGTGTATGGTAACCTACCCACCATGACCCGTGTATGGTAACCTACCCACCATGACCCGTGTATGGTAACCTACCCCCCATGACCCGTGTATGGTAACCTACCCCCCATGACCCGTGTATGGTAACCTACCCACCATGACCCGTGTATGGTAACCTACCCCCCATGACCCGTGTATGGTAACCTACCCACCATGACCCGTGTATGGTAACCTACCCCCCATGACCCGTGTATGGTAACCTACCCACCATGACCCGTGTATGGTAACCTACCCACCATGACCCGTGTATGGTAACCTACCCACCATGACCCGTGTATGGTAACCTACCCACCATGACCCGTGTATGGTAACCTACCCACCATGACCCGTGTATGGTAACCTACCCCCCATGACCCGTGTATGGTACCCTACCCACCATGACCCGTGTATGGTAACCTACCCACCATGACCCGTGTATGGTAACCTACCCACCATGACCCGTGTATGGTAACCTACCCACCATGACCCGTGTATGGTAACCTACCCCCCATGACCCGTGTATGGTAACCTACCCACCATGACCCGTGTATGGTAACCTACCCACCATGACCCGTGTATGGTAACCTACCCACCATGACCCGTGTATGGTAACCTACCCCCCATGACCCGTGTATGGTAACCTACCCACCATGACCCGTGTATGGTAACCTACCCACCATGACCCGTGTATGGTAACCTACCCACCATGACCCGTGTATGGTAACCTACCCACCATGACCCGTGTATGGTAACCTACCCACCATGACCCGTGTATGGTAACCTACCCACCATGACCCGTGTATGGTAACCTACCCCCCATGACCCGTGTATGGTAACCTACCCCCCATGACCCGTGTATGGTAACCTACCCACCATGACCCGTGTATGGTAACCTACCCACCATGACCCGTGTATGGTAACCTACCCCCCATGACCCGTGTATGGTAACCTACCCACCATGACCCGTGTATGGTAACCTACCCCCCATGACCCGTGTATGGTAACCTACCCACCATGACCCGTGTATGGTAACCTACCCCCCATGACCCGTGTATGGTAACCTACCCCCCATGACCCGTGTATGGTAACCTACCCACCATGACCCGTGTATGGTAACCTACCCACCATGACCCGTGTATGGTAACCTACCCCCCATGACCCGTGTATGGTAACCTACCCACCATGACCCGTGTGTGGTAACCTACCCACCATGACCCGTGTATGGTAACCTACCCACCATGACCCGTGTGTGGTAACCTACCCCCCATGACCCGTGTATGGTAACCTACCCCCCATGACCCGTGTGTGGTAACCTACCCACCATGACCCGTGTATGGTAACCTACCCCCCATGACCCGTGTATGGTAACCTACCCACCATGACCCGTGTATGGTAACCTACCCACCATGACCCGTGTATGGTAACCTACCCCCCATGACCCGTGTATGGTAACCTACCCACCATGACCCGTGTATGGTAACCTACCCACCATGACCCGTGTATGGTAACCTACCCACCATGACCCGTGTATGGTAACCTACCCCCCATGACCCGTGTATGGTAACCTACCCACCATGACCCGTGTGTGGTAACCTACCCACCATGACCCGTGTATGGTAACCTACCCCCATGACCCGTGTATGGTAACCTACCCACCATGACCCGTGTATGGTAACCTACCCCCCATGACCCGTGTATGGTAACCTACCCCCCATGACCCGTGTATGGTAACCTACCCCCCATGACCCGTGTATGGTAACCTACCCACCATGACCCGTGTATGGTAACCTACCCACCATGACCCGTGTATGGTAACCTACCCACCATGACCCGTGTATGGTAACCTACCCCCCATGACCCGTGTATGGTAACCTACCCACCATGACCCGTGTATGGTAACCTACCCACCATGACCCGTGTGTGGTAACCTACCCACCATGACCCGTGTATGGTAACCTACCCCCCATGACCCGTGTATGGTAACCTACCCACCATGACCCGTGTATGGTAACCTACCCCCCATGACCCGTGTATGGTAACCTACCCCCCATGACCCGTGTATGGTAACCTACCCCCCATGACCCGTGTATGGTAACCTACCCACCATGACCCGTGTATGGTAACCTACCCCCCATGACCCGTGTATGGTAACCTACCCCCCATGACCCGTGTATGGTAACCTACCCACCATGACCCGTGTATGGTAACCTACCCACCATGACCCGTGTATGGTAACCTACCCCCCATGACCCGTGTATGGTAACCTACCCCCCATGACCCGTGTATGGTAACCTACCCACCATGACCCGTGTATGGTAACCTACCCACCATGACCCGTGTATGGTAACCTACCCCCCATGACCCGTGTATGGTAACCTACCCACCATGACCCGTGTATGGTAACCTACCCACCATGACCCGTGTATGGTAACCTACCCCCCATGACCCGTGTATGGTAACCTACCCCCCATGACCCGTGTATGGTAACCTACCCACCATGACCCGTGTATGGTAACCTACCCCCCATGACCCGTGTGTGGTAACCTACCCACCATGACCCGTGTATGGTAACCTACCCACCATGACCCGTGTATGGTAACCTACCCCCCATGACCCGTGTATGGTAACCTACCCACCATGACCCGTGTATGGTAACCTACCCCCCATGACCCGTGTATGGTAACCTACCCACCATGACCCGTGTATGGTAACCATGGTTGTTTACACCACCCATGAACCACAGGGAGAGTGAGAAAGACTTAACAAACAACTTTCCTTTTCATATACAAGTTTATTTACTTTCTCTCATGACGTCATAACCCCAGCATGTATGAGGTCTACCTTTATGTATACTTGCGTGTATAATATATGTATAACTTACTATCCCTTGTTTGTATACATATTGGGTCAGTATCCCTTGTTTGTATACATATTGGGTCAGTATCCCTTGTTTGTATACATATTGGGTCAGTATCCCTTGTTTGTATACATATTGGGTCAGTATCCCTTGTTTGTATACATATTAGGTCAGTATCCCTTGTTTGTATACATATTGGGTCAGTATCCCTTGTTTGTATACATATTGGGTCAGTATCCCTTGTTTGTATACATATTAGGTCAGTATCCCTTGTTTGTATACATATTGGGTCAGTATCCCTTGTTTGTATACATATTGGGTCAGTATCCCTTGTTTGTATACATATTAGGTCAGTATCCCTTGTTTGTATACATATTGGGTCAGTATCCCTTGTTTGTATACATATTGGGTCAGTATCCCTTGTTTGTATACATATTAGGTCAGTATCCCTTGTTTGTATACATATTGGGTCAGTATCCCTTGTTTGTATACATATTGGGTCAGTATCCCTTGTTTGTATACATATTAGGTCAGTATCCCTTGTTTGTATACATATTAAGCTGCGTTAGTGAGCACGTAAAATATTTGTGAGTGAGAGAGAGAGAGAGAGTAAAGATATCTCACAGTAGGGAAGGCAACAGCCACCAGGCACAAGTGAGAAAGACGGACAAAGGCAAAAGAGAAAGTGAGGGAAAGTGAAGGAAATATTTAGTAGGAGAACCAGTGAGAGAGAGAGAGAGAGAGAGAGAGAGAGAGAGAGAGAGAGAGAGAGAGAGAGAGCATAATAATGATCGAATGTTAGATAAATATGTTAAATGGGGGATAAATAGATAGATAGAAAATAGATAGATAGACAAACAGTAGATGAAGGAGAGAATGAGTAAGTGAAGGAGAGAAATGGAAAAAGAAGAAATCGGGAAGGAGTCAGAGAGGGAGGGAAGGAGGAAGGAACACAAGATCAATTATCAACGTGATGGAGGAGGAGAAAGGATGATGACGGAGAGTGAAAGGAGAAAAAGATGAACTAAAGAGGATGATGAGAGAGAGAGAGAGAGAGATAGAACAATTTATCACCTTACCTGTTTCACCTAGGTAACCCCGATAATTAAACACTTATTATTACCTATAATTAGTTTACTACTGCACTTAATTACACAAAATGTCAACGACAGGTAGACGAAACTCACCTGTATTATGTAACACTGTAACTAAACCTGTAACTCTACCACAACAAACCACAAAAAGAAAAAGTACAAAATTATTTCTAAAAAAACCACGTCGGTGTTGACAAATATGACGTCATGAATTATGTCACAGGCGGGGGTTAAAAATCTCGTCATAAATTACGTCACTGGAAAGGGCAATCTCCACACCTGATTGGTCTTACTCAATGGAAAATTACGATTAATAGGATGAATTAGGTTGAATATCGGGTTAATTGAACACATCCCACGTAAAAAATATTAATTGTCGTGCGCCTAAACGTTAATTATAGGGTTTACGGACGATAGTTGAGGAGGAAGCTGAGGTTGTGAAGGTGAGGTGCACGATGTACGATACCATACAAAGACGTTTGGGAATATTTGTTGATTAGAGAGATAGAGGTCCTCCCTGGGGTCCAGTCAACCACAATTAGCCCACACTATCAACCACAATTCAACCACACTCTTAACCACAATTTAACCACACTATCAACCACAATTTAACCACACTATCAACCACAATTTAACCACACTATCAACCACAATACTCTGGTTTCCTTCCTGGTGAATTAATTAACCTTTGACCCTTGAGAGAGGAGGAGGACTGAGGTGAATGTACTGTAAGATGGCAGAGGTAAGTGAACGGGTTAAGAAGATGAGTGATTGTGTGTGTGGGAGGAAGGAGAGAAGGAGGGAAGGAGGGAAGGAGGGAGGGGTGTGAGGGAAGGAGGGAAGGAGGGAAGGAGGGAGGGAAGGAGGGAGGGGAGGAGGGAAGGAGGGAGAGGAGGGTAGGATGAAGGAGGGAGGGATGTGAGGGAAGGAGGGTAGGAGGGAGGGGTGTGAGGGAAGGAGGGTAGGATGAAGGAGGGAGGGGTGTGAGGGAAGGAGGGAAGGAGGGAAGGAGGGAGGGGTGTGAGGGAAGGAGGGTAGGAGGGAGGGGTGTGAGGGAAGGAGGGTAGGATGAAGGAGGGAGGGGTGTGAGGGAAGGAGGGAAGGAGGGTAGGAGGGAGGGGTGTGAGGGAAGGAGGGAGGAGTGTGAGGGAAGGAGAGAAGGAGGGAAGGAGGGAGGGGTGTGAGGGAAGGAGGGAGAGGTGTGAGGGAAGGAGAGAAGGAGGGAAGGAGGGAGGGGTGTGAGGGAAGGAGAGAAGGAGGGAAGGAGGGAGGGGTGTGAGGGAAGGAGGGAGGGGTGTGAGGGAAGGAGGGTAGGATGAAGGAGGGAGGGGTGTGAGGGAAGGAGGGAAGGATGAAGGAGGGAGGGGTGTGAGGGAAGGAGGGTAGGATGAAGGAGGGAGGGGTGTGAGGGAAGGAGGGAGGGGTGTGAGGGAAGGAGAGAAGGAGGGAGGGGTGTGAGGGAAGGAGGGTAGGAGGGAAGGAGGGAGGGAAGGAGGGAAGGATGAAGGAGGGAAGGGTGTGAGGGATCCATCTATCTCCCTCTGTGCATTAAACCATCCAGTGTTGCCATCACATGATCACTACAACACACTGTCAGCTGTTCACTTTCTCACTCATCATACGTCTGGCGCCAACTGTTACTGTTATCATACATACATACATACACACATACATACATACATACACACATACATACATACATACAAACGCATGTCTGTATGAGCTCATGTGTGTCTTGGGCACATGTGCTCATTTTATATAACTTACACCCATGCATACTGTACACCCACACACACACACACCCACACCCACACACACACGCACACACACACACACACACACACCCACACATGACCGCAACTACCACCTCTACCCCCCCCCCCCTTAACAGCTGGTAGCGTGAAGATATGTGGCAATGATCCTGACAATGGTGCGAGAGAAAACGGTGTGTGTGTGTGTGTGTGGGGGGTGTGTGTGTGTGTGTGTGTGTGGGTGTGTGTGTGTGTGGTCACTGTTGTAAATGTACCACGACGGATGGGCTTATGTTGTTTATTGATGGACGGCTCCACCTAATCTATAACCTAACTTATTTTAACCTAGTTTTACCTAACCATGTTCTATGTGTTCACCATGTTCTCTGTATGTTCTTCAGTGTAAACAACAGACACTATTAAGGATTATATAACATTAACTACACATTATATAACTCCTATAACCACACCACCACCTATAACTATACAACCTGACTAATCTTCTATTAATCCTGTACTCTATGTGTTATACTATAATTACTATCTATATATAATTCCCATAATTAAACGTCAGTCTATAAAACATTATATATATATATATATATATATATATTATATATATATATATATATATATATATATATATATATACGTATATAATTTCGTGACTTCAACAGGTAATTAAATACTGATCTAAAATATATAAATCCTCAGTATATATTAATGTACAGTTGGTTTATATACATTACTTTGATGAGTTGTGATAGTGAGAAATTGTAATTAATTTTCTAGGTTGTATTAAGTTATTATTAATTATAAACACACACCAAGTCCATTCCTCAATTTATATAACACTAATCACTGGGGTATATATATCTACGATCTATATAAACTAGTTTATATAGACCTACCTTAATGTATATGGTTGATCCAGTCAAGAGAGAGCGCGAGGGACGACGTGTACAGCCCCACACACAGTGCCTGACTCACTGATGGTTCTCGAGTCTTTACCTGCCTTATATACCTTCCTTTCTCCGCCATCTTGGACTGGGTAAAGGGGTAAGAAAGGATGCCAGTTAGTGTTATTTTTTATATATTTGTGATGTGATATCGTGTTGGGATTTTAAGTTGGTTGTAAATTGTGTTTGAATGTAGTGTTGTTATTATTATTACCATCACTACCATCACTACCATCATTACCATCACTACCATCACTACCATCACCACCACCAGGTCAGGATTTCACCTCATGTGACGTCATCAGCTAGGTCATACCCCCTACCTGCCTTCTCCACTGGGGGCAGGAGAAGGGCAGGCCGGGTAGCATCTTCATTGCCCTGGGGAATTTTGAGCGTGAAAGAGGTCTCTCTCTCTCTCTCTCTTCCTCTAATTCTTTCTCTATTTTCTTTCCTTCACTCTGCCCCGTTCTTTATCCCTCTCACCCCCCTTCCTTAATCTCACCCCTACCCCTACCCCTCACCCCTACCCCTACCCCTACCCCTCACCCCTACCCCTACCCCTACCCTCACCCCTCACCCCTACCCCTACCCCTCACCCCTACCCCTACCCCTCACCCCTACCCTCACCCCTCACCCCTACCCCTCACTATCCCACATGATTGGCTAGGGGAAAGCTGTCTCTCCCCCCCTTATCCTGGGTGGTTATGAACTACACAATGGTTTATGACTTCAGGGACACAGACAACACCTTAAAAATAGCGTCTCCAGGTCCTATTAGAAAGTGGTAGGATGGTGCAGGATGTGGTGTAGGATGTGGTGTAGGATGTGGTGTAGGATGTGGTGTAGGATGTGGTGTAGGATGTGATGTAGGATGTGGTGTAGGATGTGGTGTAGGATGGTGCAGGATGTGGTGTAGGATGTGGTGTAGGATGGTGCAGGATGTAATGTAGGATGGTGCAGGATGTGGTGTAGGATGTGGTGTAGGATGTGGTGTAGGTTGGTGTAGGAAGGGGAGCAGAATGGGACACACACACACACACACCATTACACAGTTAATGAATCATTACACAGTACGTGACGTGGGTGTTGATGGATAACTAAACTGAACATGAAGGTGTTAATGCCGTTCATTGAGATAATTACTGATAAAATGAATCGGCAAGTTTATCTAAGTGTGTCTATAGGGCTCCCTCACGTCACGATGTATGTATGTACTGTATGTATGTATGTATGTATGTATGTATGTTTGTATGTATATATCTATTTATTGGGCTGCGTGTGTGTCTGTGTGAGTATATATTTATTTATATATTTATCGGGAGAAAGGTGTAAATTTGTCTCCTAATTGGTGATAAGTAAAGGTATCTAGCTAAGGTAGAGTCTCAAGTGTTAAGTATCACCACGACTTTAACACTACTTATAAATATTAGTGGATGAGTTAAGTATGTCTTGGGGTGGTGGAGTCACTGTGAACAGGTGTATGACAACACAGACACAATACATCATTTGTTTTACCTCAAATGTGTAGTGTCGGTAGAAACGGGAGGGGGGGGGGGAGGGAGGGGGGGTACTGGTGGGGAGGGTAGGCATAAAGAGAGAGAGAGAGAGAGAGAGAGAGAGAGAGAGAGAGAGAGAGAGAGAGAGAGAGAGAGAGAGAGAGAGAGATAATCAGCTTACCTGGCGAGACACTGTTTTGGGTCGTTTTTTAATCT